>CAUHTR010007412.1:97187-104687 GCA_959609185.1 Schmidtea polychroa | reverse complement strand
CCCGGATAATTTTGTCTTTGAATTCATATTTTATGATATAGGTAAGCTAATAAAAAATTTTTTAATTAAAAAAATATAAATTTTAGAAGTAAAGATAAAAATAATTAAATAATACCTACCACCGTACAATGATTCAATTCCGAAAAATAACTAATGTACTGAAACAAAACACTTTTTTACTATTAAACTGTACTGAACACTTTTTATTTTACTATTAAAATTTTAATATTAAATTTTTTTTTTATTAGCGAAAAAAGTTTACCAAATAACAACTGAACTGATTGAAAACTGAATAGAACTGGTAGACTTTTAAAATAATTTTTTTTAGCATTAATTTTTTTAATCGAAATAACTAAACCGAATATAGCAGGCCGTTTCAAAATAAATTTATGCATGTATAATTTATTTTGTTTTGCGAAATAATTAAACAATTCTTAAACACTTCGAAAACTAGTAGGCCAGTAGTTTTTCAAGGAAATTTTATTTAAAAAAAAAAAAATTCTTATTAAAAAAAAATTTGTTAATGGTTTTTTTGTTAAATATTAAAAAGAAACTAAAATTCTAAATTGTTTAGCGCCCTTTCCGAGAGGCGCCCCGATGCTTTGCATCCACCGCTTCCAACTAAAGCCGGCCCTGTTTGTAATGTTCCTATTTTATATACTGTAATTCCTCTAATAATCACTCACCTTCTAATAATTCCCCACTGGGCAAAATTAATTTTAAAAGTACAAAAATTAAAATCGTATTTTAAATGTAGCAAATGATATTTTAGCGGATCAACAGTGGAGTGAAGGAACAAATTATTCCGATATTGATGAATAAATATTTTTATTTTTTACTTAACCTGTGTTAATCCCCATGACATAAAATTTCAATACAAATTTTTATAATCCCCCGGGCTACATAAGTTTATCTGTTTCTTATTTATATAATATCTACAAAAAGTACAAATATCAAAATAATTTTAATGCTAAATAAAATATTGTAAGTTTGATTATGCATCCAAAAATATCGTATATTTTGGTTTTTATAAAACAGTAAGTTTGTTAAAATTATATGTTTTGCAATTGCACGGTCCTGAGCAGGACATTAATAAACAAAATTATAACTAAGACGGTAGAAATTGTGAAAAATTAAAAATTGAGATGATTTATAATATTTCCTTGTTTTTGAAAATTAACATGTCTATCTAAAGTTTAACTGATAGATTAAAAAAGTATGTTGTATCCCAAACAGCTATTAGGTAGGTTTGAGATGTTTTGACCACGTACATTCATCCTTTGAAAATGTTTGATTGTTTGAATTAAATGAAAAATGATTAGACGCTTTTGCGACCAGAAAGTTCACATAAACTGGTATTGTTTCCAAATCAAGTATCATAATGAATATATCATTGCTTGATGACACTAATTTGGAAAAATGGGAAAGATATGTCAGATCTATTAATGCCTATTGTAATTTATTTCTATTAGAATATAGAATTTTAAAAATGTAAATTGTTTCACCACGTATAATAAAAAAATAATCACCCTCCAATTTATGACTAATTTATATTTGTTTTGATAATAAAAATCAACAAAAGTTTCGATTGTCCACTGAATTTCCCATGTTTTAGTCACACTAGTTTTAATCTTATTTGGTAATTAAATTCGGCAGAATTAATTAAGTATATAGACGATTTTTACCATAGCTTAGCAATAATAAAATTGATTTCATTAAGTTTTCACAATCTTAGTATTTTAATTTACAAAATTTTGCTGTGAAAGTTTTATCTGCAATTCCTATGTTAGCAATTCCTACAATCACTCCATTTTATAAATTTTCATTGTAACAATCTATGAGCTTTTTAAAAATTGAAATTTAAAAATTATCTAACTTAATTATTTAATACATTTAAAAAAATAACAATCTACATTCCCACAATTTAAAATCAAAACTATTTAAAAACATTTAAAACAGAGTATTTTACACATTAATTTTTGATCTCAATGAATTTATCAACTATGATTCACAAATTGATATTTATAAAATATTTATAAATATTGTGATGATTTAAAATTAGAAAAACTTTGTAAAATATGAAAACGAAAAATGAAATTTATAAACTTCTAAGAAAAATTATATTCAAATTTATTTGTTTGTTGACATCAAAATTTGACCTTAATTCGTTTTAATGTGATTAATTAATAACAAAATTTAAAAATTACTATTATTATTATAAAGTGATGCTTTCTTGGTAGCAGCATTGGTTAAATGTTAAAAAATTAAATAATAATATAAGCCTTTTGCTGCGAATTATATATTCAATAAAATGAAAAAATGTTCGACTATAAAAATGATCCTTATTATATTATTAATACTTGTTAAACTTGAAAATGACAGTGGAATTATTTATAAAAAATATAATATTTATTTATTTGAATTATATTTTTATTATTATTAAATTTATATACTATAAAAATAATAAATATTAATCACCGTTTTTTTTCTTAAAAATATTTTCTTAGCAATTTCTCAAATAAGATATGTAAAATTTTTTGAATTCTTTTATTTAATAAAGTGCTGTAATATCATTTCTAATTTATTTGCAATATTTATTTAAATTATAGTACAAAACCTTGTGGACTGTGCCCATCAGATATTTCGTTTGAGAACCATTTTTCTGGGCCCTTCCCCTCAGATTAATTACGCGTAATTACGTAACGTTTAATTAAATTTTTGTATGATATAATTTTTTTACTATAATCGGTATTTTTTATTTCAAATATTACTTTTTTTAATGAAATTTTTTTTGAAATTTTAAAATAGAATTTTTTAAGATAAAATTTATAGTGGAATTTTTTTAATGAATTTGTCAATGAATTTTTAAATACAGCTTTTTCAATATAAATTTTAAATAGAATTTTTCAATGAAATTTTTAGTATATTTTGAATTGAATTTTTATTATGAATTTTTTCAATCAATTAATTTTAAATGTGAATTTTTCTGACTATAGTCAAATGATATTTTTTAATTAAAATTGAAATTTGCGCTCTAATAATTTTTATGTGAAAATCAAACTGTAGTCATGGGATATTTTAGGATCTATGTTTAAAATGAAGTTAAGTTATTAAATTAAGGTTCTTAATTTTAATTAAAGAAAAGATCTTAAATTAATTTTATAAAGTAAATTTAATTAAGTAAAACAATCAAAGTAAATGAGAATTGGTAAAGCATGACATTTTAAAAAACGATTAATTAAATTAACACTGTTAAAGTGAGAGCTGGTCAATTGATATAATTTTCTATGTGAATTTTTAACTAATGGAAATAATATTTTTTGATAAATTTTAAATAAAATAAAATTTTTTAATAATATTATTGCACACATCTGTTGCATAAAACCCATTTAATAAAAACCATGCACCAACAGAGTACCAAGTAAAAGTAATACTAATTTATTTACATAAAAAGGTACAATAAAAGTCACAATAAAGAAATAACACAGAATCAATAATAAACTTTATTCAATTAAAATAAACACCATTGTCCGATAACAGGATATCATCTATATCATCTATATCTATATCATCTATATCATCTATATCTATATCATCTATATCATCTATATCTATATCATCTATATCATCTATATCTATTCTGTAATTTTTCCGTCAACGGTTCCTCCAACATTTTCACCATCATATTCATCAATTTCTCCAAAATTTTCATTATCTTTAATTTTACTTCATTTAAGTTTTCAAATCCAGTACGGGTTGCCCAATGTAACTGGTCATTGTAACTCGTCATACTACAACTGGTACATCCCAAAGTTTGATAAATCCAGTACGGTTTGCCCAATGTAACTGGGTCTATCTAAAACAGAAATCAAGTCATTATCTAATTGAAACTCACACTATAGCCTGAGGGTTTTTGTCTCTATAAAAACAATAGAATTTTTCTTGATTAAAAAGATTAAAAATAATTCTTAATGTAAAAAATTGATGAATAAATTAACCACTTGTGCATCGATGTCTCAAAAAGATCAATGTTTTTCCGAATAACTTCAAATCAAATGATCATACAATTCTCTCCTAAAAATCATATCGATAACATTTCGTTAATTCATCGTCGATTTCATAATAAATTATAGCTTACCATACCTTTAAAAATAAATTACTCTAAATATTCATTAATTTCCGTAAGTTTTCAATAATTTTCGTGTAAATCTCAAAAATATTTCATTAATAACCACGACCTTGATAAAAATTAATAGGTTTCAGAAATGTTTTCCAATATTTCAATTAAAAATTTTATTATTAAAAGTAAAATCTTATTAAGTACTCATTGAAGAAGGAAATATTCTTAGGAGAAAATATTTATTGAAAAAAATCAACAATCAAAATTTGAAAAAAATAACTAACACTAATAGTTACAATGATTAATATTCAACCCAAAACTTTAATTTATAAACGAATGATCAATAAATTTCAACTAAAAATTTATCCTAGAATTGCTAGAAAATCGCTAAAGAATAGGATCAATAAAAATCATCATTAAATAATAAATTTATCTTACAAATCATTAATTTACTTAAATAAACCCATATCACCACCAATAAAAATTCAATTAAAATTTGTCATTAACTTTTTCATAATAATAATAAATATAAAAATAAAACAAAATTAATAAATAAATATTGATTTAAATATTTAATTAATTTAAACAAAAATATTAATTAAAAATATTATTTTTTCTTTTAAAAACTAGTTTTTTCAAGCCAAATATCACACGGGTGACTATTGCTTCAAATTGACATCACCCCCTCAGTATATCCCATGGGTCATAGTTATAATAATATACTACTAATTACTCATTCTATTAACGATATTAAAACAAGAAAATGTAAATTTTATTTTTATAAAACAACGCAAAAGACTGATAGCATCAACAGAGAAATATTTTTTATCATTTTTCACATTTTGTTTAAAAATCGTGGTAAATTGATTTTTATAAATTGATTTTTATTGAAAATTTAGAGAAATTATAAACGACTTCTGTCCAATTTATTAACCCCATAATAAATGATTAATTTATTCCCGTGATATTTCAAGGAAAATTCTCCATTAATTTTATTTTTAAAATTACAATTTATGGAGAATTAATTCAGAATTTTTAAAAAATAATTTTTATTATTATTAGAGAACAAGCTAGATTCGAAGAAGTATGTTATAATTATTGTTTCTAATTGTTTCATCGTCTTTTATAATCACGTTTTTTTACTAGCAATTCATTGCTCGTTTGTTGGTGAGTGGTGCAATTTTATTGAAATTTTTCATTTTATTTATTTTTATTTTGTTTATTTTATTTGGATTTATCTATTTTCACTATCACTTGACACTGTTATGGAATTCACGTTCGTTTGGTTTATTATTTTATTAATTGGACATATTTTGTCCTTTGATTTTTGGAATGGTTCTAAATAGGAATATGTTGTCATTTGTGGATGTTTTCACTTGTTAAGGCGTGTATGAGACATTTATTTTAATCTCTAATTTAGATGTGGTGATATATTTTTGTTTATGTCTATTTAAAAGTTATATTTAAACAATTTGAATAAAAAAAATTATAATAAAAGTAGATAGAAGTGAGCTGTTTAACTCAAACTCAACCCCCTCCCCGACATTTATATATCATGAAAAAGAGCAAGAAATTCTTTACACGAGGAATTAGAATCAATTTTAAATCAATGTAAAACCTGTGATAATAAAGATTTAGATTATGATTATATGGTAGTCTTAACGACTTTCCAGTTGCTGCTCAGAAAGAATAATCCCTTAGCAGTAAAATATAGAAATTATTATTAACTCAAGAGCCAAAATTAATTATGTTATCTATTGGCGACTTCTAAAAATGTATATAGAACTAAGAAAGAATTCGAAAACTAAATTGATTACTTAAACATCTAAAACAGGATTTCATAAAAGTATGAAAATACCTGACGATTTAATCGTTATTATCTTAAACTCTCGGTTGGTTTGGATAAACCAAGTTACATGGGCCAAAACGTCTTAGATTTATCGAAATTAAGGATGTACCAGCTCCAGTAAATTGAGTTGGAGAAATATAGAAGACAATTAAATTGCCAAATCAATATAATGGCTGGAGACAATGATAGAGGATGACTTGCTTGACACCTGTAATTATGATCAAAGTGACACGCTCTATAGTAACAAATTAAATAGCGTAATAGGAAAATGTAAAAATGAAAACAAAGGATGGGTCTAAAAGGAATGATTTTTTCTTCGTCCGAAATGCTACAGTTTATTGAATGATGAAGCAACGATGAAAGATGAAGTAGTTGATATACGTAACACAGAAATTGATCATCAAAGTTATTTGGATTGTTACAATGTTATTGTAAAGGTACCACAAGACAGAATATGGACCCGCAACCATTAACAGTTCATGATTAAATCATTTTAGACTATCTTAACAAATAATAATGATAAAATGGTTTGAATGGATCAGAATAAAAACTATGCATAAGGGCTTTTATCATTTTGCAAAATACATAAAAACCTGCCTTGCTTCATTGACAGTAAATCTGTTTATTCAGAACTGTAGAGATATCAAGTAATTTATTTATTTGTTTATATATAAAAAAACGTCCCATTTTAGGCCCACATACATATTGATTGTAAAAAATATTATTTTCATTATTATTATTATTATTATTATTATTATTATTATTATTATTATTATTATTATTATTATTATTATTATTATTATTATTATTATTATTATTATTATTATTATTATTATTATTATTATTATTATTATTATTATTATTATTATTAAAAATAGTATAATAAATTAAGAAAGATTTATTATGATAATGTTAAATAGTCTTCCATCCACAATCATTAAATACATAGAAAATTTGATTTTGTAATTTCAATATAAATGTTGGATAAAAATAACCTTCTTCGTCCCATTCTAAATAACCAATGTAGAGGTTCCAAAATATTATTAGAATTTATAATACAATTATGGCTTGATTGTTTCGTAAATAAGAAGTTTTGTCTAAAGGGTACACTCCGATATACTCCATATGTTGGTCTATAACTTATCAAAAGTTAATTTTTCCATATGGATTTTTTGAAAATTTTGAAACACGCACCATTTCTTGCGCTTGTCAATGATATATGCTTTGAATTATTTGTCACGTTTTTTTTAAATTGAAAATTTTCAATATTTTTTAAACTTTAAATTTTGATATGTCATTAAATAGGCTTTTGTCTCCTCTTTCATTCGATATATATTAGAACACAGTATTAAAATGTATTAAGTTTTTTAAATTTTTTAAGTTTTAAAAAATTGAAATGTTCAGAAAAAATTTCTAAGACTTTAGTTTTTGGACTTTTTATATCAGTGACCGACTCTTTTGAATGCTCTCCATGTGGTGTCGATTTATTAAATCATTTTTTGAGAAAATCAACATTTTTTACCATTTGAAG
>CAUHTR010007412.1:0-97087 GCA_959609185.1 Schmidtea polychroa | reverse complement strand
GGTTTTGATTATAAAAGGCGCCGATAATAACTCTGAGGCATCTAAATTTAGAAAAGTCATGCTTTAAAATTATTCTAATAAAACTTTGAAGATGAATTTTATTTAATGAACAAATGCCACATTTAGGGATTTTATTCATAATAGGACTAATGTAAGACTAACGAAAGTCTATATTTCAATATTTTTGTGAAAATATCATTTAAAAAATTTCATAAAATTATCCTAATAAATGAATTTGTAATGAATATTGTCTTGTAATCTTGATTTATGAAAGGGCTGAAAACATGCGTGGAAAAAATTCGAGTGGGAAAAGTTAGTCTAGTTTGCAATCAAATTCAATAACCCCATATCCGACAAGCTTGAATCCATTTATTTTTTCTTTTGCCTATTTTTCAGATTAATGTTTTCATTCCAATAAATTATCATTAGAATAAATAAAAAAATAATGTTTTCATATTTATTGAAAAATAAATTCTGGATAATTAGATGCTCAAAGAAGTCGCACCGTTCATTTGTAAAGCCTTTCAAGCTAATCTTCAAAAAGATTAATCAATTTATAATGCAAATAACTACTTTGAAAAATTCGATCTAATTTGAGAAATAAATACTCGATACATACTTATTTTATTTCAACTGGGAAATCTTTTCTTTTTCAGAATTTTGCTAAATTTGCTTTGAAAATAGGTAAATAATATGTATGATAAACAAGAAATATTCATGCAATTTAAGCAATACTTAATTATATATGGACTAAGAAATATATTTATATTATAAAACATTCTCGTTTTTAAAAGAATATGTTAAATTAAGTGAAAATTTTCTTTTTTTACAGAATGCTCTCATGATTTTTAATTTCTGTATAAATCTTATTGTATGAGTACCTCCAACTATTTTCCATCGTATTTATACCTAGAAACATTGAAGGTTAATAAATAGTTTCTACATTCAGAATTAGTCACTCCATTGTGTCATGTAGTTATGAAGTGTTTGAACTTCTTGAAAAGTTGACAATTGGCTTTCTTCTGAAATTTTTGATCGTCTGTTATTTCTTGAAATCGCTTATGATTCCATAATAACTTTAAACTGATTCTTTCTGACACTGAC
Source organism: Schmidtea polychroa (assembly GCA_959609185.1). Classification (NCBI taxonomy): domain Eukaryota; kingdom Metazoa; phylum Platyhelminthes; order Tricladida; family Dugesiidae; genus Schmidtea; species Schmidtea polychroa. The sequence goes on along the minus strand of CAUHTR010007412.1, from coordinate 95,983 downwards.
CTTTCCGGACTATATGCAAAAACCGCTTTTTATCACTAACCACGATCTTATAACAGGAAGGCTCTTTTTTAATAAATCATTTGTTTTACAAAAATTACCTTTGCATTTTTATTGTTTTAATAAAATATTTCATGTTTTATTTTTAAATATTTTAAATTTGATTAGCACATCACTTTCAAAGTCGTTTCATATCCAACCTTAATATATAAGTTTCTTGCCACAGTCCATAAAGACGTTCCGCTGGTATTGATAGTTTTGATAGGTAAGTTTTTCTGGCTCATTTAAAATGTGCTCGGATCTCAAAATTCTTTTATCATAGCCTAAATATTATTTAAAGTTCTTTGCAATGAGATTGTTGTCTATTTATTGTTCTTGAAATGTTCTTTAGTAATTAATTTATTAAAATATCTATTTCTTCGTTTATGACATTTTAAGAGAAAATTATTTGAATTTCTATTATCTTTATTTCAACCGAGTATTGTTTATTTATTTACCATGAATTTTCTGTGCAGTATTGTCTCACAAATTTGTTTTAAATAAATAGAAAGAATTTCCATATATAAAAATTAAAAAAGCAAATAACAAATAACACTTTCAAAAAGTATTGCCTAAAATCTTTTATAAAATGAAATAAATTATTATTATTATTATTATTATTATTATTATTATTATTATTATTATTATTATTATTATTATTATTATTATATTATTATTATTATTATTATTATTAAATTTATTAAAAAGAGAGCTTGAAGACTATAAATCAGTAATATAATAATAATAATACATTAATATATTACTGATTTATAGTCTTCCAGCTTTCTTTTTAATAAATTCAATGGAAAAATAGTGAGTGGTGAAATTGGAAAAAAGAGTTCTTATAATTATTATTATTATTATTATTATTATTATTATTATTATTATTATTATTATTATTATTATTATTATTATTAATATATCATTATCTTTATTATTTTCAATTATTTCTGAATTTTCATGTGCCCCATAGGTGACTTGTAAAAATTTTTATTTTATTTTACTTAAGCCATTCAACGATTTTAATATATTAATAAATAATAAATTATTAACGTCACATTTTATTTGTCAATTATTTTTTAAAAAAATTTAATTAGTTAATAATTTAATCATAAAATTAAATTAATTTTAAAATGATAATATTCCATAAAAATAATTTTTAATTAATTTTCTCTTGCGAAAATTTTAGTTATTGGCTATTTTATTTCTCTTCTTAATCTAATGTTGTGAAATTATGTTGATATTTATTATAGCTACATCTAACCAATGTCTTCCAGATTTTGTCTTTGGATTGGCAATGAATTAAACACAAGGTAATTGTTTAACCCTTTAGTTACTAGGAGCGTGCGTATGCGTTTCGAATATATGGGTCTAATGAACGAAGACCATATATTTTCGATGAGTTTTCACTTTGTTATATGACGATAGACGTAAATATTTCACTAATTCACGCATGTATGTTAAGTGGGACATATATGTCCTGATGTCATGTTTTTGAAGTTTGGATTAGAATAATTTTGAACACATACTTTTAGACCAATCATAACAAAAAACAACATTTCATTGAATAAAAAAAATTTGCAACATGGTCAAGTAAATAATTTCTATTTTCTTCATTTTCATTGGTCTAAAAATCAATTAATTCAAATAAACTTGGGAAATGGATATTGATTTTCAAAAAGGATTTTTTTTTAAGAAAATAACTAATAAATAGTTGATTATATTGATTAATAAATGTGATAAATAAAATAAATGAGTCTTCAAAGTTTTATTATATATTGTGAAAATTCACATTTTCATCTTCATTTAATTTCTATTTCAAAAAATCTAATTTAAATTAAAATTCAATTCTCAATTCTCAAATTCACCTAAAATTAACTAGTAAAATCAATTGCCGTAAAATTGCCTCACTTTTTATCGTGTTTGTTTTCTTCAATGAGAATTTATTTTTATTGATAGTTTTAAAATTAAATTTTTTTCGAACTTATTAATTTTGATTTAGTATTAATTTGATAATTTAAATAAAATACAAGACAAAAATTTTTTGTCATGATAAACTTTATCATATGAGAATTTCATCAAATTTAATATTTATTATTAAATGTTTTTAAAAAATTACTTTTTTGTTTAAATGGTAATGTTAAAAAATTAATCTTGATAAAAATTTATTTGAGATTTGTATTAGTATATATTTTTATATATTTATATGAGAATGGAAATTTTTATTTTTAAAAATGAAAAGATGATCTTTTGTTAGAAATTATAGATAATCTAAAAAAATAATAATAATATTAATTATTATTATTATTATTATTATTATTAGTCAGTAATATTAAAGATTTTTAAGTAAAGTGTTGACATATAGTCGAAAACTTTTCATTAAATACATTATTCGCAGCAAAAGGCTTAAATTTTAATTTTATTGTTTTAAATAATAAATGCTACTACCAAGAAGTCATCAGTTTATAAAATTAACATTGTATATTATTATTAAAAATGTTTAAATTATTTTTTAATTTTAAAATATTATCTTGCAATTATTTTAATTTTATTCTAAGACTACAAGTGTTATGAAATTATTTCTTTTAATTTCTTGAGATAAATATTCAGTTGCAATAAAAATATATTTTCCCATTGGGAAATATTTGAAGTGCGCATCTGTAAAAGAAATTAGAGTTAAATTGTGACATAAAGTAACTGTGAGAAACAATTTTTTGTTCAAAATCAATAAATGAACATTTTGTTTTTTTTAATTTCAAATAATATTTTTTATGGGGATAAAAACTGTCCAAGTTGCCAGCTATTTGTCGCAATCGTGCCGTTGTTTTTAACAAGCTCCATTGGCGCGATAAATTGTTGCAGATTGTCGAAAATTTGATTCATTTCTTTGTTAATGAACGTCAATCCATCAATTTCAATCTGAAAGAGGAAAATATTATAGCTAGTGTAACAAAATTAGGAGAAGCTCGATTGTTTTTTTTTCTTTTTTTAAATTTTAATATTAAAAATGACCATTTGTTCTGTGGATTATTAATAGAAGATTATTGCTCGAGGAATAATTTGTTACATTGGAAACTGTGTTTGCAATGCGGCAAATAGTTTGAGATTTTCAATTTGAGTTCGTTTCAGTCTCTGACATTTTATTGACCATTCTAATTGCTCAATTTTTTAAAGCCACTGTTAAATTTTAAAATTATTATTTTGAAATCATTTTTCGTTGATTATCATTTTATTTTTTAATTAATAGCAACTCAGTATTTAGGGAATGGAATACCAAAATTTACAGAGATGTGCAAGTAAATGTCTCTTTGTTGAAAGTTAATAAAAGACTATGCATGTATAATTTTCTTAAACTTCTAATAAAACGTTCAGAATTTTTTATTAAATGTTCAGTAATTTTTATTTGTTTTTTCAGCATAATTTTGTTCAGTAAATATAATAATTTGTTTTGTAAAAAAATAAAAAATAATAAAAATGTTCAGTAAAAAAATATAATTTTTCAAATAAAAAAGAACTAAGTTAGTTTGGATTTTAAAAAATCTTGCTATATTTTTTCAGGATAGTATTGCTCATAATTTAAAATTATTCATATATTCATATATTCAATTTTGAAATTGTACAATATGGATGATATTTGTTTAAAGCTATGATGGGAAAGTACAGCCTACTTTATGTCTCTATTCAGCCCACAGAGAATTAAAAGATATATTATATTCAATAAATGAAGACGGGCTTAAGAGTTATTGAAAATGGCCTGAAAAAAACTGCATTTTTAGTTTGAACGTAGATTTCAAGATTTCAAAACGAATTGAATATTTACACTATGGCTTTCAACATAAAATTTGAAGCAGTGAGTCCGGATTTGCAACTTGAATTAATTGAGTTACAATTTAATAATTACAATCTAATAATCCAGTGGTTTTCAATGCGTGCTCTAGGATGCTCAAGGGCTTTTCAGCAAGTTCCAAAGGGCTCCTTAAAACTTTACAATTTCTGAAATTTTTGAATTGAGATTGCAATGATCACCAATAACACCAGATTTTCAAGCAACGTGTAACTTAAACTTTAAGGATTTGTAAGTCTTCATTTAAGTCTTAAAGCAAACTCATTGTTCTCATTGCTCTCTTTTTTATTAAACTTAAAAATGCAGCTGCAGTTTCATTCGTTACATTTAATATTTTTATTTTAAGGTTTTAGATTTAAAATAAATTATATTAGCCCTGTAAATTTTTTTCTTGTTTTTTTGGCCCACTCCCTAAAAGGTTTTCCCATTACTGTATTAAAGTAATATAATTATTATAATGGTTTTCAAAACAAAATATTTACGGTTCTATAGATAAACAAATAGTAAATATAAATTTGATTGAAGTATTGAAGTAAAAACAAGATTATTTCTGGCCCATGAAAATTTTAATTCTGATTTGATTATTTTAGAGTTTAAAATTTTTTTTCCCGTAAAATGTTAAAAATGTTATTTATTTTTAATTATTATATTTTGTTTTTATTATTCTACTTAAATATTTTAATTATTAAATAATAACAATCGGTCAAAATTTTAATTAAACATCAAGAAAAAAATTTCGATAAATGGCGAAATAATTGTAATTTTTATTTTTTTATTTATTGTTGATTTTCTGGTTATTATTAATGTTTGTATTATTTTTTACAGCAACCTTAAGAGTTTGTCAAGCAAGTGACTTGGCTGTTCTTGTACCGAAAGGCATAGATCAGTTTCCATATCGTAAATCTAAAAAACAATCAGCAAACGTTTCTAGTGACGGCCCCGTAGAAATGACTGGTACTGTTGACATGTGGTGTATTGTACACGATGGGGGTCTTCTGTTGTTACTGGCACATTTACTGATAAGAGCGCGTGCTTGGTGCAAATGTGAATTGCGAGTTTTTGTTGTAGCTAGCGAAAAAGACAACACAATCACTTTGAAAAAGGAAGTCATTCGGTTTGTTTACGATTTGCGAATAAATGCTCAAGTTGAAGTTGTTGAATTGGTAATTAATATTTTTTTATTTTATTTTAGATGTATTTTTAACTAAATTATATTAATTATTAAATTTCATTAAATTGTAAATTTTTAACAAACCCCAAAAATTTTATGTAATTATTCTAAAAATCTGAATGGATAATCATTTCACTCTACTATGTTACTCTGTATTGTTATGGTGGAGCAATGACTATCATAACGATCCCAATCTGCTGGCTGATTGCAAATATTACTGTAGATAGATTTTTTTATATCTTTTTATTGTACTTTGGGCGTTTTGTTAATCGATTCCAATAAAAAAATGAGGTTAACTCTAAAACTAAAAATAGTTAATGAAAATTCCCGTCAAAGTTCACAATGTAATTAACCCTTTCAGCCCGGGTGACGTATATATACGCTTTTGACTTTTTCATTAAAACAAGGGAACATATAAATATTTGGAATTTAAATAAAGTAAAAATCACGTTTTATAGTATTTTAACATTAAAAAACAGTTTTTCTTCAATTGTATAAAATCTATTTACTTTTACCGATCAATATCAATATCAATTTACCGAGGATTTTCCACCAATATATAGATGTTCTTTTACTCTTTGGTGAAAGGTCCTGAGTGTACACCCAATGTAAATTTCTATGCATTCATCACACGTGATGTAAATATAATAATTATTGTCAATGTTTTTTCAAAAGCACATATCTATCGGTGTCTGGTAGTTATCCATTGTGCAATTGCTTTCTTTTTTTGTGTTGTTTGCTAGAGCTTTTCTCAATGTCCAAGATTTATTTGCTATCCGAATTGATCTTCCACACAAAAATATTTCAATCGAAATCGTAGCCAATGGAAACATCCAAAAAAATATCAGATTCAAAGAAGCAATTCTCATTATAAACAGACGGCCAACAATCAACACTAGAGAAGAAATCAATGAAATTAATTTAATCTGTTGTTATTGACCTTGAGAATAAATGATAATAAAAAATTATAAAAAAATAATAATTAAAATAATAAAGAAATTTTAGGAAAAATGCTTTCAAAATATAGGAATAAAAATCGAAATTGACACATTTATTAAAATAATTAAATCGCGTATATAAATAGTTAATAGAAGCTTTATTTTATAAATATTTTAAACATATTTTTTTATTAAAGTAGGCTTCTATGAACTAATTATAGAAGATATAAAAATTTAAAGATTTTGGTTGGTGTTTCATTTTGAATTTTAGCGGATATTTAATTTTAATTTTAAATAAAATCTTTTAAAAAATTCTTCAGAGAAAGAAAGTATATCATTATATTATATTTTAAACCAATGAGAAGAGAAAAGAAATAAAAGAAAAATCGAGATGTATGTTCGAGAAGAGGAATGCTAAATTTTAGGAGATTGATAAGGACTATCTTATAGTCGAAAATCTTTTCATTAAATACATTATTTGCAGCAAAAGGCTTAAATTATCACTTTATTGTTTTTAAATAATAAATACTGCTGCCAAGAAATCATCATTTAATTTTATTATTATTATATTATTTATTATTATTATTATTATTATTATTATTATTATTATTATTATTATTATTATTATTATTATTATTATTATTATTATTATTATTATTATTATTATTATTATTATTATTATTATTATTATTATTATTAATCATTTTTTTATATTAATTTTAATTAATTATTACTATAACTTTTTTAATTAGTAAATTTTTTATGTTCTCACATTGTTCTCATGTTACTCAGACAAGTCACCGATTGAAATATAATGTATCGCTTTTTCAATATTGGAATGGAATCTAAGAATAATTTCATAAGAAAAATATATTTTGAAATAATTTCATTAACAATATCAAGTGTCACAATATGGCATTAAACATACAATAAAATGATTTCAAATCATAAACCGAAAATATTTCTGTCCATAAAATATTTGTTTACAACAAATACTTTTGAACTGTAAATATTATTTGACTTCATATCTTGAATGTTATTCTGTATTCTCACTGAAACAAAAATTATCACTGGAAAATTAAAACTTTTCCATTGGTTTTTTATTTTACATTTAAAATATTTCCCCATCCTAATTAAATTATATTTATTAAACCTTGCTCACGAGAACGATTTTCTTTACTATTTTATTGATTTCTTTGAATTTTTCAATAAATTAAATGTAAAAATTCATTATATAAATAAGAATTTTAATCATTTATTCGAATGTTGAAATTAAGAAATTTTTTTTTCATTTAAAAAATATATTTTTGAAATATTAAAGCACTTTATAAACTATATATTTTTTCATGTCACAAAAAAAAGAAAAACATATTAATGAAATATTGTGTCATTAAATTATATATATAAAAAAATTATATATATAAAAATATATATATAAATTATATATATAGAAATTATATATACAAAAAGTTCAACTCAGAAGCAATTTAGCGATCATTGAATTAGGCTATTACTGACAGAGTGTTTTTATAAGCCCCGATATATATATATATATATATATATATATATATATATATATATATATATATATATTTGCTATAATCATTGACAGATTCTTGATGTTACCAATATTTTTTATCTTTTGCAATTGTGATCTATTCGATTTCTGTTAACACAATTGCACAAACATGTTACCACACAAAAAGCAAAACTCGGGGCTTATAAAAACATTCTGTTAGTAAAAGCCTAATTCAATGATCGCTAAATTGCTTCTGAGTTGAACTTTTCGATCTACTTGTACTAATTGGCTGGTTACTTCAATTTCTGTTTCGTTTTTTTTATTCTCTGTGACACCTTGTTTGCAGTTGTCACTTCTTTAAATTGTGATAAATTCTGAGTTTACTGTTTTTCCACTTCTGTATTTTTCTTCAAATTTTTCTTTTTTCTTCTGTCCGACTTCATTTGCGTTTCTTCCTTTTATAAGTTGTCATTGGTTCGCACTTGGGAATAACTTTTCAATTTTTGCTTCCAAACAATCTGTGGCTAATTTCTTTGTTTTCTCAGAAAAATGTTTAGATACAATATCCCAATTGATTCTGTCATTTTCTTTTTTCCAACTAGTTTTCGAAATACAAAAATTTGATTTCGATTTTGTTTTTGTTTTTACTTCTTCGATTTGTACTTGTTGATTAAGAACAATTTTGTTTTATTTTATTGTTTGATTTTATCGTTTCTTTGCCATATCCTTTTAATCTTTCCATTTTTCATTCACATCTGCTTCTCGGAATTTTGGAGTAACACAACCTTTATTTTATACCTTTTCCCCTAACTCATTTTGGTCACTTATTTTTTATTATTTAGATATTTAGGTATTTAGTCATAGGTAAACTATGTAATTTTTAACAAGGGACTCGCTCTAATTTTTCCCTCGAGAATCGTATGAACTAGCACCCTAGTAATGTGTCACTGCGTCTGGCATATAAAAAAACAAAATAATGTTAATTAAATGGTTTATTTTACACAAAAATCGTCGCTTTACAAATGTATGTAATGAAAATGATTTCAAGGTATTATATTTTCTTTTTGAAAAAATAGTTACTAAGAAGAACAAGGGGCTCGCAAATCATAAAATAATTTAACAGAGGGCTCGAGCGAGCCCTCGCGAGCCTCCTATAGCTCACCACTGTATTTAGTTATTCATTGTATTATAACTGTACTATTTATATTTATGTCTATTTTTAGTCGTTAAATAATTACTATTTGTGTTTTAATACTATTGGTACTGAATGTTGTATTAAGACAACCTCGAAATGTTAAAAGTTATCCTTAAATTTCAAGGATATTCTTAATAACTTAAGTTTTATTTTTTATATGTATTTGTTTTATTAATACTTCAAGTTTACAAATATCTAATAATTGAAATATACTTTTGTCAATTATTTCATTTAAATATTTACTTGTTTTTCTTATAGAATTAATTAGAATTGTCACAAAACTCTTTTTATCTTTAACATTTAATAAAAGACAAATCAGATGTCTAGCTAAGATTTTATAATAATATTTTGTAAATTAAAACAATTAAAACAATAAAATTTTTGGGAAATTAAATACAGTAAAACCTTTATAAATCGGAAATTTTGGTTCCGAAAAATCAATTAAATATAAATTTTAGTCTTAATAATTACTTTTCATTCATTGAAAATATTTAATTGAATTAAAATTATTTTTGAAAATTGGCATTTTAACTTACTGTTTTTATCTAAATTTTTTTAAATTTATACTTTAGAAAAAACTTTTGTACCTAAGAAATATTTATTAATGATGTATTTATTATTTTACTTTTCCCACATTTTTCATTACTTTTTATTATCTGTAAATGTTTCAGTTACCATTGCTCTTACTATTTTCATTATTAGGTAATGAGGGCAGAAAATATTTACTTTTGCATCGAATAAAAATGGAATTCCAAAATGTATTTCTGCAGTTTTAAAAGCCTTATAATTATTATAAAAAACTTGACTAGAATCTCTAATCTTTGATAGTTTATAAGATCTGGTTTAAATTTGTAAATTAAGGCATTAAATGCCAAATCCATTTTTCCAAGAAGTACTAACATTTTGAATTATGGTGTTAGGATATTCACTCAATTGATTTTGGCACCCATTTTAATAAGCCTTCAATTGTGAGATAATCTTGTTTGTAAAGTAACAAATCCGCTCGAGCATAAAAGGAAGACCCGACTTCTCCAAGGCGACAATTACAACAATTACATCTTAAACAATCTTCATGCCAACATTGGTTGTTGACTTCTAGCAAGTGAGATTCGGCAATTAGTTCTTGGCAACTGGTGAAACAGGGACTTTTCTCATAACTTGCATTATTATTCTCCCGATTTCAAATAGAATATAAATTTTAAACACATTTAACAAATAACTTAAAATTTGCGCTTTACACAATTTATATTTTTCAAAATTGCTTTAAACAAACAACTTGAAAAAAATACACCTGATAATCTGTTAAACAATAAATTCTTGAAACTAAAGTAGTATAATAACTATCAAAAACCAATTGAGCGATGGATTGATATGGTGGCTTTAAAAATTTAATATTACCCAAAATTCATGTTTTTACATTATTATGACTTAGTGGGTTTGCCTTTGCTATCAAGGTGAAATGAATACGGCTTGATTTCATCCTTTAAATTGTCGAGGTTGGCTTTAATAGTGGCTATGACGTTTCTCGTCTGATCAATTAAATCAATTTTTTTATAATTTTCCAATTGTAAGATGGTGCTTTTGCAACTCTGTAGTACATTTGAGCTAGGCTACGATATCTCTCTTGACCTGCTGTGTCCCAAACTTCAAATTTCGACAGAACCGTTTAATCAGATGCAATTAGTTTCTTCATTTAGCCATTTAGACCTACCATTATTTCTTGGGAAATGTTTGGATAAACCAAGTTACATAGGCCAAACTGTTTTAGATTAATCGAAATTAAGGATGTACCAGCTCCAGTAAATTGAGTTGGAAAAATATAGAAGACAATTAAATTGCCAAATCAATATAATGGCTGGAGACAATGATAGAGGATGACTTGCTTGACACCTGTAATTATGATCAAAATGACACGCTCTATAGTAACAAATTAGATAGCGTACTAGGAAAATTCAAAGATGAAAACAAAGGAGGGGTCTAAGAGGAATGGTTTTTTCTTCATCAGAAATTCTAAAGTTTATTGAACGATGAAAGCTAAAGTTGTTGATTTATGTAACACAGAAATTGATCATCAAAGTTATTTGGATTGTTACAATGTTATTGTTATTATTGAAAAGGTACCACAAGAGAGAATATCATTTTATTATTATTTTTTATTATGCGTTGGTTCGAGTCACATGTTTGGATTTTCACAACAGCTAATTCAAAATACCCAAAAAGGTAGTTTTCTTTACTACTTTAATGTTTTTTTAAAATAAGCAATATGGTTTGCAGTATGAACAAAAACATCCGATCGTTTCTAATTGTTCCAAACTATTTTGTTCGCTTTAAAATCGTTTTTTGTCGAATCCGTTTTGAAATAACCATTGCAACACCTTTTCATTCCTCGCGTTGAAATTAAGGGTTTTATTTCTAATTATAGGTTACTAATTTAGATATTCATATTCGTTTAGGTGCACTTTTCTTCTTTATCATTATTGTGCATGTGAGAAACCAGTATTCTGGACCTTCATTCGCTGGGCCAGTACTCATTACATTTTTATAATTATGTTTTATATGATAATCCAAAAAAATATTTATTTCTTGGCAAAGCCTGTAAATGATTTAAATATATTTTAATTTCCTAATTATTAGAAGTAAAAGAAAATCATCCATATTCTTTAATTTCTAAATAAATAATAATAATGTCAATTTCAAATATGGTTTGTCTTGGATGTTACTAAATTGCATTGTTTTTATCATAATCAAACCTGTAATTAAATGTATTTATCTTTTCTGACTGTTGAATAGTAATAAACATGCACATTTCATTTAAATAAATTTCAAAAATATGGAAGTTTGTTCAAATTAAAGAAAAAAATCATTTAATCAAAATTTTTGTTTTAAAATTTCCATGCATTTAGGAAGAAAATTATTCTTCAATATGAAATGTTTAGATATAAATGTGCTGAATTTATTGTAATTATTAAAGCATAAATTATATTTAGTTTTATAAAATTATTAACATTATAATTATTATAACAGTCACTAAATGATGGCATATATATATATATATATATATATATATATATATATATATATATATGTGTGTGTGTATATATGTATATATTGGTGCAATGACACATACATTGGAATGACTGCCCGTCATCTCCGTTCTCAAGTTCTGGATAACTGTCGACTGAGGGAATTGATTTATATCACCAAACACAATTTTATGTTTAGGTTTACATTTCTGTATTTGGAATGTTCTACAGTTTGCGTAAAGATTTTGGACAAGTTTGAATTTCAATTCTACCTGACGATGACAGTGATTCTGTCGAAATATATTGTAGTAAAAAATATATTGGATTTGGTGTTTTTCGTTATATTATAATTATTAATTTGTATTATTATAAGAACTTTTTTCAATTTTCAGTGCTTATTTCTTTTCAATTGACATCGTATTTATTAAAACCTTGACTATGAATCAGTAAAGTATCAGAAAAGAATCATAGTCAAGTTTTTTAATAAATTAATTTGTATGTTAATACTCTTTTATTTTTAAACTTTATTATATTTGATTTTTTATTTTATTTTTTTATTTTCCCTGGATTGTTGTGACTTAATGTACTATTAAAATCAAGTTGATTTAAATTAATGTCCCTTGGTATTTATATTTGTACTGAATTCCTGATTTTTGTCGATAATGACAATGACAAATTCTTCGTTCAGAAGTAATATTTTCATTGCTGAAATGTATTTTTTTAATATTATTCCTTACTCTAATTTCTAACAAACTTCTTTTGATTGCATTACATTTGTTATTGAAAGCTTCTTATTTCCATTCAATTGATTAACTATTTATTCCATTACATATCTTACATGAGGTAACTTTGAGGGGAAATATGTTTTTATTTAGTTGACATATTTTAATTTATCAAGTTTCTTATGATAATAATTATTTATTTTCGTAAAATCATTTGTTTTTATTTATATAATAAATAAATAGTTTTTATTATTTTAGTTGAGTTTTAATATAAAATCAGCATTAATTTGAATATTATTTAAAACAAGAATAATATAATTTTTTTAATTTTAATTTTAAAATGTCGCTCGTTTATTTTTATAAAAATAGGATAATTTTCATTTAAGGAATTATTCCTTCAAAATTAGAGAATAAAATGATTTTATTTTTAATTAAAAATATATTTTAATTTTGCTATTATCGGAAACATTTTAGAGGAGATTTTATTAATGAAATGTATTTTTATTTGGTCATTATTAGGATCAAGCCGATATTTCTGCATATGCTTTCCAACGAACTATGGATCTAAATATGCGGAAAAAAATTCTTGAAGATATGAATCTTCGAACTGTCGATACAAAGCGTGAATTTCAAGCAATTCTCGACAAACACCACGTGGCCGCTGGTGAGCTCACAATGATGTCGAATCTTAACGACGGTAGCCCTGATCTTCCATTCTCACCGTTACCGACAATAAATATTGACGTTCACGAAAATCAGCCAACAGAGGTGATTCTTTTGAAATTTTTTTAGTAAATTAAAAACTAATTCTGTTAAAATGTTCTGAGGCACCGAAATTAGTATTTGAAACATCTATGATTCTAATTGATGGCTCGCTAAAACAATCTATCCTTTGATAATTTTTCATCGCTTGTCGTCCAAGAAATAACTTGCATTCATTTTATTTTCATGAGAACGTCACCACCAAAATCCTACTTGTTTGCATTTTTCTCTTTTTTTCTACTTAAAAACACTCTTTTTCTAATTAATTATTTAATAAACATTGTTAGTTACAGAACTTCTGGTATTAATTGGTTCGATTTAAAATCAAGATTTCGGATACAACGTTTTATTATTTAATCACAATAGAATTTAAACAATTCACATCGTAATTTGTTTGAGGAGTTTCTATAAAAATAATTAATGCATAAGGATTTCAACATACAAACAACATACAATAATAATTTAATTTATATTTTAAAATAGATTACCCTTTGTTTAAAAGCTTTCGACCACTCAATGCTTCTAATTAAAGTACTTTCATTTTCCATTTTTATTTAATAACTCCGCACGTGCAGCTTCTAATAGACTCCACTGGCCCATATATCTATTTTGATTTTTATTGAGAATATCCATTTTAATTAAAACATAATATCCAATTTGAAATTCGCAATTTGTTATTTGGTTGACTCTTTTATCTATCGGTGTTTCTGAAAACCATTCACTATAAATCTTTAGCATCTGAACGGCTTAGTAAAATCTGGAAACTTACAACAGCTGTTGACGTTAATTTTAGCTTTATATTTTGAAAAGAACTTTCACAGTCTACAGTAGTTTTTTTTTGTTTACTCCCACATAGCGCTTCTAATACTTTTGAGTCTTTTGTATTATTTTCTATAAATCTGTGATAATAATTTGCTAGGCCTAAGAATCCTTTCAAACATTTTATACATTTTACATCTATCAAAAATTTTTAATAGTTTCTATTTTGCTTTCGTCCGCTCGTAATCCATTTTCTCCAATGACTTGGCCCGAAAACTTTACTTAATTTTTTTTGGATCGACTTTTTTCGACCACATTTAAAAAAAAATTTAATTAATTTTGGGATTATATCTTTGGCTACTACGAATTCCACTATTTGGATTTTAGAAATCTATTTTTACTTGTAGAAGAGTTTTACCACAAATTTCAATTGGGCTATTGGTCAACACTTATTTTAGCTCTTGTGTCTAAAAGACATACTATTGTTACATTATTTATCATTAGAGTATACTCGGTCTTCCTTGCAATTTATCATATAATATTACGTCATTTGAGTGCTTCATTGAAATCATCAATAAGGCTTCTATTTTTTGAAAATCTCTCTGTATAGTGAAGATTTTCATTTGTTAAATCATATTTTTTGGTGGCATTGATTGTGAGAAATGCTTTGACAAATTTACTTCTGCAATCCTCGGCAATATCTGTCATGTCATTCTGGTGGCTTCATAAAATTTTCTATCATTGTCACCATGAGAGCCACATAACTTCTGGTATTAATCCATTTAAAATCAAGAATTCGAATACAACGTTTTATTATTTAATCACAATAGTATTTAAACAAATCAAATTACTACTTTGTTCAATGATATTTATTCCTTTTTAGGTTACATTTACATATTCTAACATATTTTTCTCTTTTATTTGATTTTTAAATTATTTCAATTACCAAACTAAATATTTAATGAAATCCTCATTTTTTTGTTTACATTCGATTGGTTTGGTTTTCTTCTAATATTTCATTTATTATCAATTTATTATATATTACATTTTTTTCTTAATAACACAAATTTCACTTCAAAAAGCAATACCGAAAATTTGTGTTACAAAGAGAAAATAATTTGATATTGTCGTAATGAAATTAATTGAAATCCAATTTAATGACTCTAACATATTTACCTTCTTAAAAATTTCACATTTCAATTTTTGTTTATTTACATTAAATGGGAAATGATACTGTAGAGCCCACAAGACAAATTTACAACTCTTTATATTTATGAGACAAATATAGAAAACAATTAAATCTGTCATTATATATTTGCACGCTCTTGATGCTTTATTATTCCTTCCATTTCTTGAATGTCAACTTGTTTTTTGTAGGAGTTTACCAGGAGAAGAAAGCCCATTATTGGTACTCAAATAATCAAATTAAAACAATCACCATTTATCATTTAATACATTTAATGGTTTTTCAATGTTAGGAAATCGTGAACTTTGCAACCCACACATAGTGGTCAATAGTGGTAATAAAATTATTTTCTAAGTTTACGTGATGATAGAAAATGTTTACATTCGTATAGAATAACAAATAAGATTATTGTTCTTTTTCCATGGGTAGTTGCTTTGGAAATTTTTTAATTTTTTAAATTTTTAAATTTTTTAAATTTTTTAATTTTTAATACTTTTGTTAAAAAACATTTGAGGGTAAATTATTCAAGACGAGACGTTTAATAACTGTAGACGGAAGTGTTTTCTTTGATTCCAAATGAGTTTTGTAAGTTCATGTCATTGAAGTGAACATTTTTATTTGCTTTGTGATAACGTAATTTGAAGTGACATTCAAATCTATGGTGAACCCCTGGAGAAGGGAGTAAGTTTTAATGGCAATTGTGTAGAAAAATAAAGATTAAATGTTTTTTGTTTCACATTTATTTAGATAATTGTAATATTTTTTTTCATAATAATTAAATTATTTTTTCTATTTTTGTTGCACTAATTACTTTACTTAGTTGATCCGATCACCGACCATTTCCAAAATTAAGATACCATTTTAAAAATGATTTACTTGTGATCAGTGTTTATTTGTGCAATAAAAAAAATATCACGTAACACGGATGATTGTCTAATGGATTATAAATGAAATAATTCATCTAAGTCATTATCACATTTCCAGTTGTAGAAAATCCGGCCAATTTTCTAAATGGAAAAAATTAAAAAATTAATTTATCAATATAATTTTTCAAAGCAAAATTCGAATAATTTGTCTTTAATATAATTAAGAAAATTTCCAATTTCTTAAATTATATTTTAATTAAATTATATTTTAATTTTAAAATCATAATTATTTATAAATAATTCATGCTGATGTTTCTTTTATCTTAATTTGGTTTCAGGCTATTGATGTGAGGTAGGTCTCTGTTTAGTACCGAGTGATAAGAACTTAGAAAATACACCATTTCCATATTCAATCTGCTTTAAGCAGCGAAATGTCCACATTTACGAATAGATGAACACACACTTTTTAGTGATATGCAGTCAGAACCTTGTGTAAATGGAAAATACATCCGGTTCATGTGCCCATCCTTCAAAATCTCAAATGAGAATACAATTTTAATTTTATTGCACACTGCTTTATTTTCTACTTAATAATAAACTACATCAGGTGAATGACGTACAAATTCTTTGCTTATAACAGATTCAATTTGAAAATGGTATTAACGCATATTTAACTTTCAATGAATTCTTTATTTTATGTATGTTTATTGTTCAAGCATAGGAGACAATGTTTTCTTTGTCAATATTGCTTTTTTGATTCATAATATTTAATAATGTTTTATCTCCATTTTGACCAATGGTGGAAGCATTTAGAGTACAAACTAGATCCCAATAAATATATTTTTATAGAAATCCACAGCGAGCCACAAAATTACATATTGAGTTGCGTCATTTTGATGCCTCCGCATGTAATTGTTTCTCTGATATTTTGGCACAGATTTTTTTAACATTTTACAAAACTACGCGGAAAAGTTGAGTCAAATAAACAAAATATTGATCTGAATGCAAAAGAAGATAAATAAAAATGAAAATAAAAATTGATCAACGTGAAAAGAATAGGAAATTTTAATGATTGTTTAGTGACTTTGTTTTTATCAATGTATATTTCGAAATCATATTAAACATTTGAAGAGCAAATTATTTTCATAATTTTATTTTTACTAAAATTATTGATTATGTAACAATCAAGAGCAATTGAAAGCATTCCATTAGTGCACGGATGTCTCATGGGACGCAAAACTCAAATTATTAAAAATATTATTTATTTATTAAAAAATATTTATTTATATGCATATAATAAAAAAAATTTTTATATTGTATTTATGACATTATTATAAAGTAATTTATGCCATTATGCCATTCTATTTTATCTTTAATTTTTGCATTAATATATAAAAAATATTTACCTAATTAAATCCAATTCATTTTTAAAAGACTTTATTTCCGTTATAAACTTGGCTTTGAATTCGGTATTCATCAGTGCTTTTTATAATACCTAATCCATCTAACGTGTAGTGCAGTGGTTCCTAACTGGAGGTCTATGTACCCCGTAGGGGTACGTGGTGCATTTTTGGGAGTATGTAGAACGTAGAATTTTTTTCCGATTTTTTTTTATTTTAACAATTACGCGAAAAGGTTCAATATAATAAAATTAATTATGTAAAGAAAAAAAGGATTGTATAGGAAACGAAACAGCAATTCTAAATAAATATATTTTTCGCGATATCAGTGGGTCAAATTAGTGATTATGATGAGCCAAAAGATGAGCTCATTGAGTTGCGGAATAACAAAAATATGCGCAGTGATTTTGATATTATGATGCTGGATCTATTCTGGTGCCAACAAAGCATGTCGTATCCTATTTTGTTCAAGCAGGCTTTGCAAGCTTTCGTTCCGTTTGCCACGACTTACCTCTGTGAATTTGGATTTTCAGTGATTGTATTAATAAAAACGAAATTACGGAACAAACTTAACGCTGAACATGGCGTTCGGTTGGCCCTTTCGAACACTGTACCAAGAATACAACAGTTGGTTGATGATAAGCAGCAACAACGCTCTCATTAAAGAATGTTTTACTTTTTGTAATTAATTTACTTATTTAATAAAATATGATTTCATTTAAAAAATAATTATGCATATCGTATTTGTACTTTATAAATACAAACGTGAAATTCTAAATTTTTAACAAGGGGTAAAATTACTGCAAAGGGTTGGGAACCATTTATGTAGTGTGTAAATGTTACGTTAAATGTACATTTCCAGGTTATTGTACACATTTACCGTTAAGATTGGGTAAAGTTGGGTAAATGTAGAATCTACATGATTTTCTTTTTCTCGTGTTCCAAAAAAAATTTTACTCGAATGTCCGGGTCAAAAATTTTCCAAAGGTTGCAACACTAATGTAGATATAACATGCATTTACCTATTATTTTGTTAGCGTATTTACTTTAACCTAGAAGTAATGGTAAAAGTGCAACGTACAACTGATTAGAAAATTCTGATCTAAATACATTTTGAACAAAATTTCTTTTTTATGTTTAATATTTGTGTTTATGTTTTTAAGCGATTATAGTCAGTTTTAAGATTTATACAATTCGTATTATTAAGAAATTTAATTTTAAGGCAAATGCGAATCTATAAAAAAAGTATTGGTGTTTCTTATTATTCTTTTATAAATAAACACTATAAACATTATGTCTTGGAAAATGTAGAAATAATTGACAAATGTGCATGTATAAATTTTCAAGGACGTAGACATAATTTATACATTTACCGGTAAATATATGTATTATTAACAGTTACGAGATGGTAAACTTACATTTTCCTAATTTTGTAGTTAATGTACACATTTACCGTCAAATGTATACATTATGGCATTTTATACTTTAGCCGTAACATATAGAAAAAATAATTTTTTATGTTTTGGTGCATGTTTTGTAATATGTTCTCAATAATTTTTTTTGTTCAAAATATAATTTTTTTAATCTTTTTTGTACAGTTTTTCTACGGTCATTCTCAAGGATAGTGTGATTAATGAGGCGATTTTGGAAAAGGAAGATTAGCCTAGACTGTATAAAAGTTTTGTATGCATGTATTTTTTGGACAAGGTATAGATGTGATTTATATATTTTTAAAGTATCTGCAATTGCTTTATTTAGTATTTCGTCTATATTACATTTTCCTTTTTTACTAAATTTAATACCAAGGTATTTGTATAAGTTGTTGATATCAGCAATTGGTATTTTTTCACCATATATTTTTTAGGACTTTTTCGTTATTATTATTATTATTATTATTACTTGAGCGGAAGTATCCACATTTATATGGGAAAAAAGTAAGACATGTATATTTAATTATGTTTTTGAGCGAAAGATTAATATTTTTTTCTGGATCTAGAAATGAGTAAATTGTCATCAGCATAGGTCACAATACTGTCATTTTATCCATTAACGATAAGGGATTGATGATTTAATATATTTTCTATAATAAAGTCTTTTGATAGACAGAAAACTGTCATTGACATAGGGCACTCTTGTTTTACCCCTTTATTAACTTCAATGTTGTCAGTTATACTACGTTAGCATTCGTAATATGTGAAGCAATCTTTGTATATGTTTTGGAGTAGTTCGAATGAGTTTTGTTTATTCTCATTTTGTTTAGAGTGTGCTATAGTAATTCATGTGGAACACTACTAAAGGCGTCCGCTAGGTCTAGCCAAATAATGTGTATAATTTTTGTCATATTATACCTATTGCTTTTTTGTTGTTGCTTCGTAATCGATAAATCTAACTGTTGAGTATCGTCTTGAAAATTGTTCTTTTGTCTTCTTTCATAACTGTGGTCAAAGAAATCAATTTATATATAACAACATTCTTTGAGATTGAGACTAGTTGTTCATTTTAGATACAAAGTTCAAAATTATCTTTTTATACTTTTATATATTAGTAAATGTAGCTTCTTTGACATTTTACATCTATCGTAACTATTTTGTTCCTCAATTTTCTAATCCTCATATTTGAAGTTGCCTAACTCAACAAATTACTTTTAATACTTCTTTAATTTCAGTTTTTCAAAACTTAGTCTGAGTTAAAAACTAAAAATATTTATTCAATGAAAACAAAAATGTTGAATTGAAACACATGGGAATTTGACAGATGAATTATTCCCTTTCCCAAATCATCGGTCATTGCTGATTCTATGAAAATACAATCAGAAGTTCAATCAGACTTTTGTTAAATAGTATCCGGGTTTCTTGAAATTTATTGTTTGTTGGAATTTTAATTTATAATGCCCATTGTTGAGATTGCTGTTTTTCATTGGGATTTACTGTTTTGTTTTTTCTTTTATTTTTTTCCTTTCTGTTGATATTCTGTAAACAATTATATGACAAATTTTTTGTGCATTTTCAACGTTATACTTCACTGTTGAATGACACGAGTAGAAAATATGCACCGAACAAATAAAATCTGTGTAACTTCTACTATCGCTTGACACATGCTGACATTATCAAATTCGAACAAGTCAGCTCCCGAGAAGAATCATTCCTACATCTAACGAAAACAATACCGCAAGCGGACATATCCGTCATTTTCATTGAGCTTTGCTAAAATTTTCAATATGCGGATATATCCGTCATACCCACTTAAGGGGTTAAGTTTTTGATTTCTTCTATGTAATCATTTGAATTCTTTATTTTATTTATTTCAAGATAAATTTAGAGTCCTTTTGGTACTATAATAAAAAAAACAAAATTATTTTGTTATGAATTTATTATTTGTAATTCGCACTCGATCGAAATTTAATTTTTAATATTTATTCACTAGTTCGTGTTAAATAAATAATATTATTTAAAATTGAGTAAATATTTGAGATATTTATTTACTCAAGAACGTTCATTGGATGAAATTAAAATAATAACAAAACAAGCATGTAAAAGTAGAAAGTAAATATTATTTTCATTCAAGTTGCAAATACTAATTTTAAGTTTTTTTATGTTTATTTTTATTGCAAAAATTTCTTGAAAATTTTACTTGATATTCTTGAAGAATTTTGAGTTTTCTATCTATTTTTATCGAATTTAAATAGCAAATTACCTAGAGCATCTGGTAATTACTTCTATACATATTGTTGTATAGCCGGATTAAGGCATAAGTTAAAGAGCTTTAAATAGAAAATGAAAATATAAAATATTTTTCTGTCAAAAATTTTTATTAAGTTTATTTTCAATATATAATAGGGACCGAAAAGATAATGTCGATGATAATATCTCATCAAGCATCCAGATTTTTGTTGCCTGTCTAATACTTTGAAATATCTTTTCAACGAAAAATATAGTGTTCTATGGAAATGTCAAATATTGATAATAATTTCAATTTCTTTTGAAATTAATATAATAATTTTTTTATATAATAATTATAATTACCGTGGAGAACTTTATCTAATATGTTGAATGCTTTATTTAGCCATTATACAATTTTCAGGTGAAAGAGAACCAAATATAAAATAGGCCACGGTTCTTTTTCATTAACCATCAATGCATTTCTTCTTTTAATTTAGTTTGCGATATATCAAGCAGAAGGAACACGCTACTCTCACGGCAGAGATCTTTTTAGCAGGTAACGCTTATATAGAATTGGTCATCACAATTTATATTGCCGCTGATCTTAATTTATCTTAAAGTTAATCCGAATCTGGCAATCATTTTCCTTGATTTGCTGTTTTTTGAGAAAATTATGTCTTTGTTCGGAAATTGTGGAAGAAAAGTTGAAATTTGTGAAATCGGTACTTCTCCTACATAAAATTCTCAATTTTTACAGAATATACTCAAATATACATGGAACAAGATGAATGTTTTATGGAAACACTGAAGCGAACTTAGAAAATATTCTTGACTGAAAGAAAGAGGGTTTTTTGATTTACTGTAATATTTTGCAGGAGAAGAATCTGCCATCATCAGAGACGTATTTTCGCATAGAAAAAACAGACAATTGTCTTGGGACCGATCAAAAGATGTCAGGTGACTTTCGCGGCGGTGTTAGGTTAACAAGTAGTGAGATGAAATGGTGTTTCGGTGGTAATTGCGGCACTAGATAAAAACCATGCTGTACCATATGGCTGAATAGCTCCGATAGAATTCACTACGTTGATTGTATTCGATTAATAATCAATTGTCTTATAATTAATATCTCTCCTTAGGTAATGAGAACATGAATATGTTAACATTTTTGGGAATTATCCTAGATATTGAACAGAGAACTAAAAATATAATTCTATATTCGACCTCTGAGAACCCGAATAACGCTTTTGTCTTGAGAGACCATATTTTTCACTAATTCGTCATAATTATCAGCTCGATAATTTGCAAAGAAATTATTTAACATTGCTACTTAACTGTGCCCAGTGTTAGCGTCGTCAACATCCATGAAAGTGATGACACCGGAATTATTTATGAGCTTCCAACTTTAGGGACCGTCGAGTACCCCTGCCTTCAACTGTTCAAATTCAGTCCAGGTAAAGGTTTCATATACGTATTTGAAGCAGTCGCCATGCTCTTTCAAAGCTTTCGCGAACTAAAACAAGTTTCATATGAAGTGAGGGTAAAATGATTTTTGTCTGTCAACGAATGGCTCATGGATGATGTTATGATGAAATATCGTAGAAAAATCTGTTCACATGGTTCGATAAACTGTTTCCCTTAACTTTCATTCTTTTCATTCTACCTAAAAGTTCAGACGCCTCCTTCGTTAAACTTAGGTCTTGTACTAAATTATTAAGCTCAAATAAGAAACGGATGATTTAAAGAACTTCCTCTAAATTCGTTTCCATTCGTATCGTCTGTGCTAATTATGTCTTTTTCCTGCATTTCTTCTGCGTATTTCAAGTCAGATAATGAAGTAAATTCTTGGATGGTAATGTTTTTACTGAGTTAAATGAACCGCCTTACTGATTCCAAATTAAGATAATCTCTATTGGCTTTCTTAAAGTTATTATAGCTCCTAACGTCAGCTTATCAGAATAGCACTGGTCATTATGATTTGGTGGCTCTCTCCATACCATAAGCATGCCAAACTTAAACAATTTCTTCTTACTGGTCTTTCAAACTTTATGCGTAACCCACCACTTGACTTGACCTTCAAGATGAATACCAAAATACCCATTGCTTTATAATACCAGTTGTATTCTTCTTATTCTGTTCAAGAGTATATTCCTCACACACGTAACAAAATGAATCTAAATAGTTTAAGCAGGATTTGTCCATGATTTTATATGGCATCAGAAATCGTTTCATAGGTTAAATTACTTCTAACTAAATAGATAACTAACCAAATGTACTAAATTTGAATTATTTTTATAAACAAGCACAAGAGAATGTGTTTATATTCAATATTATTTATTGTTTTCACAGCATTTCAGATATTTCTGAAATAATTCAGTAAATTTTTTTTAATTGTTAAAAAAATAATATTTCGATAGGATTTTACAATTTGACAATTCAAGAATCATCAATGCCAAGGAAAATGGTGAAAATTATTATGATTTTGGAAGATTTTTATGAATCTCCAAAGGTAGTCCAGGCTATTATTTACAGATAAAAAAATATGGTAAAATATCAAAAGGAAAATAGGTGGTAGCAAACAAAGAGTTTCCGAAGAACTCGGAAATGATTAATCAGAATTTGTTGAAGAAAATTTTCTGAAATGTATTAAAAAATAGAAATTTTTGAAGATTTTTTGAAAATAAATCCAAAATTTGATGTATAAATTCATAAAAATTTTGACAAAAATAATTCAAAATTAAATTAAAATAGAAAGTAAATGTAATAAAAGTAATATTTATGACCTTGAATGATAATTTCATATCATTAATGGATCACAATTCAAACCCTAAAATATACTTTTTTTCGAAAATGGTTTTAAAAAATTGATAAATACTAAAAAATAATCACAAAAATGATGACTAATACAACTGGTTTATATACCAACCTGTATTATATATGTGATTATTCCGTGAAAACAAATGTATAGGAAATGAATATCATAGGATTTCCTGCTTAAATTGTAGAAGATGCCATTTGAAATTCCATTGCCTTAATACGTAATCGCAAACGCATAAGCCGTAATTATTCGATGGGAAATTAATGCAGGTTGCAGAATTGCAGGAATGCTGAAGAACAATTATGATGCAATTCGGGAATTCAATGATGATTTAATGCGGGAACGTGCATGGTTATTATTTTTATTACATAAACTTACTTCAACTTTTATTTAATATTTGTTCCCCGAGAAATTGTTCATTTTCTGCACTGAATTGCTCTAGAATCTGTCTCATTTTTTCGGTAGCCGACGAGTTTATCGAAAACGAGTTTATCCAAAGCGAGTTTATCGAAAAATATTATTTTTAAGGAATTAAAAACTTTTAAATTTTTTCTTTATATGCAGAAACTTAAAATGTGTTTATAATAACATTTGTTGCAAAAAATTCGTTTTAGGTAAAAAATATTGAAAAAAAGGTTAAGGCAAAAAATACTGAAATAATGGTAGCCGACGAGTTTATCGAAAGCGAATAAAATCGAATAAAATATTTAAAATTTCTGTATATAAATAAAATATTTAAAAGTTTTTAATTTTTTAAAGAGACATGCTTTTTTGAGATAAAATCCACAATTCGTAAGTTCCTTAAAGATAATATTTTTCGATAAACTTACTGGGAATCCATTTTGTCGTACTTAGGTCTAACTCCTTGGCGTTTATTGTAAACGGTTCATTTTTAAGTAAGCCATTCAAAAGCCTATTTCATTTCTATTTTGATAAAACTCAAAGGAAATTCATTTTTTCTATTATTTCTAAATTCGACTTACTTCAACAATTATTTAGATAAAGTATTTTTTTGTTTTACTTATAAAATTCTATATATAATATTAATGTGTTTCAAGTCATTAAATCATCGGTGCCTTCAAAGTTTTGTGAATGATTGATGGGCAATTAAAATCTTGGCCTATGTCGGTTTTGTATTATAGAAAGACACTTAAAAAATATTTTATTTCTGATTGTCTTTGATAAAATAAAAAGTTATTTTGAATTTCTTTTTTTAATTACCAGTCAGTGATAAAAATAAATATATGGAATATTAATAAGAGACAACAACCGAAGTTATTTATAACAAAGAGATTAGGACGAAATTAGAATATTCGTTAAAACAATTAAAAAATAATAAGTTTCATCTAATTAAAATATTAATTCTAAATATAACTTTCAAATTATTGATGTTGTTTCATAGCTGCATCCTTTTATTTTTTTTCAGAGGGGGGTGGTAGTTGGAAGTATATGATGGCAGTCTGTCCACAAATTTCAACGCATTAAGGCTTATATTTTAAATTTGTCTTTTATAACAAAACATTATATCTAATTCCATTATATTATGGAAAACGCCACCAAACAAGGAAATTTACTGACTTTTGACTTTTAATATTATAGAACGATTCGATGGTGGTTATTTGAGCTTGTAATCAAAACCTCGTAAATTAACCTTGATCAGAGGACATTAGAAATCATAAATCAATATATTTATCACACTTTATTGTCTGTAAAATGGTGGTTTCCTAATTTATGACTGGCTAAGCCGCCATATTGCCTAAGGTCGGCTCTGACTACTAACGTCCTTAAAACACAAAGAAATAAAATTTCCTAGCAATCCTCTATAATGTGATTTATTGTTCCATCTATTCTCAAATGAAAAGGTTATTTTATTTATATATATTTCTACTGGGAAGCAGTGCTAGACGGATAGAGTCCTTGAAGGCAAATGATAGTCTGAACTTGGTCTGAATATTTTTTGCATTTATTTTCATGAATTAAAAGATTATGAATAATAATGACTTTAATACTCCTATGACAAGACGCCATTGATTTATATATAATAAAGAGTTTAATATTTATGAGAATTTGTTTTCATTTAGAAAACTGAAGAGACAGTATTAGATGAAGATACTAATCCAGATGAAAACAAGGAACCTATGAACTATCATGTTTCAAAATTAAAATCTTCCAATACTGAACAAACATTGATTCTTACTCCAGATTCAACTCCACTACAGAACCAGAGATCAGTAACTTTTGCCGCTCCGACACTAGATCTAAGTAATGCTCGTGGTGATATGGCTCCTGAAAAAATCAATGAATTCACATTTTCACCGGGTGCTATGCATGGATTAAAGTGAGTTTAATATTTCAATATAATTCTGTGCATTTATCTTTATGGTAAAACTTTCGAAAAGTCGATTTTCAGAAATTATTAGATTTCAATAACGAGTTCTTGGAAAATACTTAAATAATTTTCAGAGCATCTAAAAATTATTTAACAATTCGATTTCATTGGATAACGGGTGAAATAATTTTCATTATCTAGGTTTGATTTCAGCCCATCACTTGGCCATAAAAACAGGTGAATATTAGCATGTGTAGTTATAATGTTGGTACAAATGTGTCAATAAATTATTTACCATTTTATGTCATTTATCTTTTGAATCGGGCATTGACGATAACTTTTAGCATTTCTTTCTGTTGTCCAAATTTAAGTGAAAGATAAGTGAAAAATAAATAATAATAAAAGCAGAAATAATGATGATAAATAGTAATAATAATAATAATAATAATAATAATAATAATAATAATAATAATAATAATAATAATAATAATAATAATAATAATAATAATAATAATAATAATAATAATAATAATAATAATAATAATAATAATAGATAATAATAATAATAATTATTATTATTATAATAATTATAATAATAATAATAATCATAAAATATAATAATAGTAATTAAAAATAGTTTTAAATTATTTATTGGACATTTGTTTTAATGTATTGCATTTGTAATGTTAGAATGTAAGTTTTTCTAATTTCATGCACCTTGTTTATCATGAATGTTGTATAATTATCACTTTAATTTGTAGAAAACGAGTCATAATGTTAGTTTCAATATTTTTAAATTAACCAAAGGCAATTCAGGGCTTGCTTTTTAACATTTTTACAATGTCTAGTTCTCTAACAATTAATGATCATTACATGTTAACATTTTACACTAAATTACAGAAATTTGTTCGTTACCTTAATGCCGATTTTTGCATGTTCTCAACGAGGAATGTCTTAGGAATGTGGTTTACTATGGATCAGTATCGCTTTTAACTTTTCAATTTATTTTTTTCGGTTGTAGTTAATCATGATTATTAAACATATTTTTGAAAGATTTTATTATATCACATCTAAAATTAAGTTGAAAGCGTGACTACAGTGTAAAAGAATCCATTTCGATTCATTAAAAATAATTGTCAAGCAAAATTTATTTACATTCATTTTCAGTGATGTCAGAAATATATATAATATATATTATTAGAGAAACAATTAAAATGTTTTTATTGATTTTTAATTTATGCATCTTTATTTTATACAACGTTGTTTAATTGATCGTCTTTTCACACCTTGTTAAGAACGTTTAAAAGACTTGAATTCCTTAAAAATGCACCACGTTTTCATCATGTTCTAACTTTTGGAATAGACATTATGAACTGGTTCAACAAGATATTCTCTCTGCATCCCATTTTCAAAATTACCTATAACAAATATTTCAAATATTTTCATATTTTTTCCTTTTATTAAAAATTGTTATTGAAAATAAAATTTTATTTTTGACATTATACTGTTATTGGGATAAGTGATTGAGTCCCTTCTCTATTACATGTAATGTTTACAAATAAAAATGAATAAATGTAAACATGAATTCCTGACAATTATTTGATTTTAACACTCGGCAAATTGTCAATATTAGAAATACCTTTTTGTCAATACCGCACTGTGCATCCTACAGAGCCGCCATCATGAGAAAAAATTTATATGTATGTGTTTTTTGTTAATTTGGTTTTTTCATAGGATTCAATATACATATTTTGGCATTATCTTTTTCCGATATAATTTTTGATCTTATGTATTAATTTTTAAACTTTTTTGAGGCGCCAAATTTTTAGTACAAGGGCTTTTCGCTAATTTTTTTGGTTACATTTAATCTGTTTTTGATTTTATTTCATTTATTTTCATTTTGACAAAAGATTAAATATTTTTTATTATATTCAACACAAATTTGGGAATCTGCCTTTTTCAAGGCAAAATTTCAAATTTGTGTTGAATATAAAAAAAATTGTTTGATTTTTTGTCAAAATGAAAATAAATGAAATATTAGAAATAGTTGAAAAGTTCTACTATTATCGTGAAATTAAATCCATTCATCTCAATATCAAATGCTGTGTGATTGTTAACAGGGCCAATTTACACTTTTGGGGGCCCTAGTCAGATTTGGGGCCCCATTTGCAATTTTTACGTTCTCCCTTGGAGAGAAAGTCATGTAATGTAAGGAGAATTGTTTCTGTATTTGGAAATGCTATTTCCATATTTATTTCTTCAATCATACTGTATATATGACAATTGCTCACTCGGAAACATTTTTTGGGACACCCAAGAAAGTGAAAGCGTGTAGCTTGTGTAGCTTATACATAAATCATGCACTGATTGTTAGTGATATTATCGTTCTCATGAATTGGAAGTAACGCCGGAAATCCTGGACTAGCTTTCCGTTTTACTTGAATTTATTTAACAATGAAAGATTTTTAAATTAGAAATTAATAGAATAAATATTTAACGATACTTTTATATATGAAAATTTTTATAGATGAAAAGATAAATTTAGATTTTTAATTGTCTGTACTGTAGAAATGAGATACATACTCCGAACATTTAGTAACTTTTTAACCTGCAAAATGGGCTTTTGAGTTGTAAGGTTTTGTCTTATTAATGAGATCAAAAAAGCATGTGATTTCAGTTTTTAACTTTGTTTCATCCAAAAAATGGAAAAAGTAGCAAAGCCCCCTTCCTCATAGGCAAAAGCAGGATTACAAATCATTCCTGTTTTGATATTGGCATGAACAAAATAATTACCGCTAGCTTTTACTAAATTTTTACATAATGTTTACAAAAATTTTCTTGTTTTATTGAAATTATTCCTGTTAAACTTTCAAAAACTATTTTGAATTTTGAGTCTTTTTCCCTAAATTCCTTAGAATTTAGAATATATTTACATTTGATTTCTATTGCATATTTAAATTACATTTAAATAAACGCATAAGTTAGTTTATTTTCTATTGTACTAGAAAAATACACGGATATAGACGCATTATAGTGTGAAGGTTTGTGATTGGCTGTATTTATTTACTACGCGGTGCATTTATGGCACGTTAAGTACAACATAACCAAACATTATAAATTGTCAAAATAAAATTATTTAGATTTTTTTTATAACATTTTTTAATTCAAAATATATTTAAAATTTAATTTAATGTATTAGTCATTAATTTAATTCAATATTAAAGTTCAGATACCGAATGGTATCTACATGTATAAGCAATTAATGGAAAATTATTTTATTCACATAATAATTAAAAGTGAATTAACTTGATAATTTTATAAAGCTTCAATTAAGAAAAATAAATAACTCTTATCACATTTTTAGCATTGGCCCTCACAGATTATTTATCGTATACATCTGAAAATTGCTAAGGAATACAAATATTTCACTCAAAAAAATTCTCGAAAAATATTTTTTAGTTATTTTATAATTAGTTATAATTACAAAAATCTATCTTCATATTTTTAATATATAATTGTACCGATTTCTCATCAATAGAAAAATTTCTAGCTCTTTGTCTATTGTCATGTATTATATACATAATGTCGGGAAATTTTAATCGCTGAATGATTTTCATTTTGTCATCATTTAATGATTCTTTTGAGTTTTTTATGGACTGAAAATACTTTTTATTTAAGTTTTTTTTGATGTTTTAATTCTTACCATGGGCGGCTCAAGAAATTTTTATGAAGCGCCTACATTAAAGAATGTCAACTGAAACATTACGTTTTAATCATTTCAATTTCTTAATTTAACGTGTAGGTATTTCATGATAAATTTTTTAGAGAGTGAAATAAAAAATCTGTCCATTTCTAATATAATAATTTCTTAATACATAAATAATTATACAAATAATAAAGGAGTGGCATTGTGAATTTGGGTGTCCGCAGGAATTTTTCCAGGGGGGGCGGCAAAAATATTTTTTGTACCAAGTAGACAATTTTTCTAGGGGGGAAGAGAATTGAAAAAAAATGCATGTGTATAATAAATATTTGGGGCATTATACAAAATAGAACTTTTTTTTCGTTTATTTACAAAATTGAACACTTTTTTGCATTAATTTACAAAATAGAACACTTTTTTTAAAACCAGAACTTTTGAAAGTTTTTATACAAATAAGATGATTTGAAATCATTGATTTCCCACACTTGCCCCCCCCACCCCGCACTTTACGGACGCCCATGATTGGTAAAGAGAAAAATTAAAGATATTATTATAATTTTCATTAAAAATCCACTTTTCTTGCCTTCATTTTCGCAAAAAAAATTCACGATTATTCGAAGATAAATTTATTATAAAAAAAAGCTAAATCAGCAAACGCATATTTTAGTAAATAATTTGTTTTCTATATTCAAGAAATAATTTATAAAAATATTTTTGGCAGCCTAATTAGCCTATATGGTAAATCCATCCCTGAATCTTACTTCTCTCTATACTTGCTACGTTATCAGGATTTTAGGCAATTTATAAATTCAATAATACTGTCATTTCTATGATAATTTATTTTTTTTACAAAAACTTCAAATTCTAATATTTTTTAAAAATTTTATTGTTGAGTTTGTCTCACTAGCCTTCAAGATTTGAGGATAGAATCTGTATTTCAGGGATAAAAAGGTATAAAATTAATGAGTTTGAAATCGGAAACTTTTATTTAATGAATAATATCTGTTTACCAAGTTTATTGGAAATTTGCGCGTTATATAAAACCGAGGTCTATGTAATGTAATATATGGTATATTGTATATTACAAAACATGAGCGTTCAGATTGAAATGAAAATTGTAGGTCCACTCCTTGTCTTGTTTATAATCGCCAATGACTTATTTTAATCAAAATTTCCTCACTTTCATTACATTGTTACTGGATTTTAAATTGAATGCATTGCCTATGAGAGCTGCTGTCAAAATCAGAATAATTGGCTTGAATTTCTTTTGATCAAATCACATCATTTCTGCCCACTTTCAATTTCGGTTTTATAAGAATACATTTTTTAATTATTTTCTCCAAAATTTGCCCAATTCCAATGGTTCGATATTGTTGATCTGTAGAGTTTTAGAAACTAATTCTTCTCCTCAGCCCATATAGTTACACTGAAATAAAATTGAGCACGAATTATTATAATTAGATAATAATATTTTTTCAAATATCATCTAAAGCCGCGAATAATAGAAAAAGATCATCACAAAAGCTGTGGAATTATTATGTTTGTCGTTATATGAAAGACTTACCCTAATTGCAGTTGTATTTTTTCATAAATTGTTTAATTTATGAATATTTCGTTTTGCGTATTGACACGCGAATCAGCAATAGTTCCTTCGGGATTTCAAGCTTTTATTCGATAAACCTCACAATAAAATAGACATACCGAGTTATGTATAAATTTTAAATCAAATTGTTATTTATTTCAAAATATAATTTCAAGACAAAACAAGTAAGAAACATTAAGGCCTGGCCTGCACCGAAGTATACGGCCGCTAGTTTGCAAAAATTTTATCTGCTGCCTCTTGAGATAAAGAAAACTAACTTAGTGAGAAGTAAAAATCGAATAATTAAGTTTTATGATTTTTTATTTGCATAACATTAATTTAATTATACATAATACAAGCCCTTCTAGCATTTTTAGGGTGAATTCAGGTATAATATCATCCATATTCAAATTGTCAACCATCTGATATTTTATTGATATTAAATGGTTGCTTTCATACTCTTAGAATTTTCAACCAAAGCCCGTTTTTAGTTAATAATTTAAAATAATAGGTAAAAATGATTTGGTTTTTGGCCGCCTGCGTGCGATACAAACATTGTGCACATGCCAGGCATGACCCTGATTAACATTGCAGTATTTTTATACTTTGGTCGTAATTTAAAAGGAGAATATTTATTTTATGTTAATGCAAATATTTAATGATTGGACGAATTATCAGTTTCCGTTATGTAAATTTAATTTCGTTGAGTTGAACGCCGTTATGCAAAAAAAATTTACTAAAATATGCTAAAAATATGCTACTGTCGTCCGTAAGTATTACATTTATATGCGCATCATAGCTGAGCCATGAACCGTATGCGATTCACAGAACACAATGAAAAAATGTATTGTGCATCGTATAAGATTCTCATGACGTTCAACTTGTTAATATTTTATATTGTTATTTGGGTTTAGTGGCTTTTCATAACATAATATCAATTCAGTTATGTATTTATGGCACGTTAAATCATTTCCTAAACATACAAGTGGTTTTCTTTACCAAATTAGGTTTAGCAATTTATCTCATTCATATCTAATCTCTGTTTAATCATATTCCCTAAGGTCATTTTTTGCTTCATTCTTGTCTTTGTTATTTAGTGATCATTTACATTCAAAAGGAATTATTTGTTGTAATTGGAAAATGATGGCCTTTGGCACAATTAATATGAAAATTTAAACAAAAACTCTATTTCTGTGACATTTATTCTACACAATTCTTTTCTTGGTTGGTTCTTAACCCTTTCATTCGGGAATTAATTTTTCTTTTTGCGTGTGCTCTTCACAAAATCAACTGAAAAATACTGAAAATGTCACTATTCGGCGCCAAAATTATTAAAATGTACTAGAACAAATTTCAATTTTCTTAAAAAGTACTTCTCACATTATATTTTCGAAAAGGTACAACAGATATTCAGCACACAAAACTGTGTACAATATATTGTACACTCCGTATAAAAGGGTTAACGTTATCACAATTATATATCTTTACATTTATTAGTTAATTTTTCTCTAATTTTTGATCATTTGGTGGACTAAAAATGTAAAACTTTTTGTAAAATTAAATTACATCTATTAAACTTCATTTAATGGCAACGTACTTCGGTCTATCAAAAGACTCCAGTCAGTTATTTACATTTTGCAGTTTATAATGAAATATGAACAGCAGTGGGAACAAAGGCCACCAACGCCTTCAACATACAATTCAACACCTTCATATGAATTTTAATTGATATCTGAGACCTGCAACACAAATTTCTTTATGTTACAAAGACATTTTGAAAAAAGTAATAGCTGAATTAAACAGTTAAAGCTAAATATTTCTATCAATGTTTATTTTATTAGTACAGTCTTCTAATCACTTTGTAACCTTTATACCTCAATGAGAATATTGGTACTAGACAATTTGTGTACCTACCTACTCTTTAATTTTGAATAAAAATTCTTTTTGTAATTTCGAAATTTATCTAATTTCTCCAGTAATTTTTTCATTAAATATCACATAGTTCCCACTTGTTAAAAAATGGGGAGAAAGTAAATTTAATTGATA
Source organism: Schmidtea polychroa (assembly GCA_959609185.1). Lineage (NCBI taxonomy): Eukaryota > Metazoa > Platyhelminthes > Tricladida > Dugesiidae > Schmidtea > Schmidtea polychroa. The sequence continues at coordinate 62,428 of CAUHTR010007412.1, read as the reverse complement.
TTTGTTATCGTGATCAAGAGGCCGTTGATAAACCCAATTGGTAATTAGCCAGAAATCACTACTAATTGTCTTGGCCGTTCTATTTATGTCTTATCCGCACTCTATTTCGCTTCTAATCATGGTTAATAGGTATCACTGGAGAATAATTTCGTCTGTAAGGACTTTGCCAAATAGAAAAAGTCGCTTTTATCAAAATAATAATTTTGACAATATTTTATTTTTGTTATTATTATTATTAATAATAATAATTTTCATGTAATCAGATGTCTTGTATGATAGTCTTGTATGAATGTCTTTAATGATAGAATTAAAAATTTATTTTTATTGATACATGTAAAATAACCTTCAAGCCAGTGGCGTAGCTACGATTTTTACACTCTTCTCAGGACATCGTTTTTTCGGACACCAATAATAAGTATTAGTCACCACTTCGCAAAAAAGGAATCATCAGTAAAAGTTGATACTATATTATATTATTAATAAGAAAATAATTCAACTCAATTCATATAAATAAGATTAAGAGAATAAAACAAAACTTAAAAAATTAAAATATTCATAAAAAACAGCACAATTCTTTAATTTTTTTGTTTTAACTATCAGATAAGTTTATATTAATTTTTTCTTTCTTGGTTTTGCAAATCCAAAATCTCCAATAAGCTCTTTTAGATCCATTTTTAAACTTCTTCAGCTTTAATAGAGAGTAGTACATCTTTTAGTCTATCTTGCCCACTTGTATTTCGAAGGTAATTTTAATAATTTTCAGTTTTGAAAACAAGTGTTTGGCAGAACACTACGTTATAGGCAAGGTAACAAAAACCTTCCAAAACGGCTTCATAGCAATCTCAAAATTGGTGATTAAATATAAATAGTCAAGTTACCTCCCTCATGGGTAATATATATTCTGTAAAAATATGTTCAAATATACAAATCCATTTACAACCTCTTGTGGTGAGACAAATCCTTTTTGCAGCAAGCATCCAAATTTTAATGCGTATTCTGAATCATTTTAGTATTGTTCTTTTAATCCAGTTGATTGTATATTATATTCAATATTTATTTTTCGATGAATTCCTCTTCGACGAACTTACTGGGAATCGAAAAAAGGAAAAATCAAATTAAACATAATTATATAATTTAAATGAAAGTTTATTTAAAATAAAAAATTATTTCATTCGAAATCAATTTTTGGAAATATTTTTCAAAAATTTAATATTTATTTACACTTAATAATTTGAGAGAAAAAATGTGAATAATTTTGATAAATGAATAATGGGTAGCATTGAAGCGATTTGAATGGTAGTTTAGCCCTTTATTTTCTTGCTATTGGTTGCTGTTTGGGTGAATTAACTAATCAGGACTGACATTGGGATTTTATGAAATTAATCAACTGATTTAGACAAACAAAAACCGGCAGAAGGATGCACAGTGCGGTGCGACTGAATGAAATGATTCGGAGCCGATCAAGCAATGCCAGCCTCATACTTGTCAATCTCCCAGGTCCATCCAAAAATGAATCTAGTGATTATAACTATATGCAATACGTTGAAACATTGACCGATGGTCTTGCTCGAGTACTTTTTGTCAGAGGAACTGGTAAAGAGGTGATCACAGCATTTGCTGAATAAACTCAATCTGTGAAATAGAAAAAATGATAATTAATTGAATTTATTCATTTGTATTATTGCATGCATAGTTATCTTGATTCACCAAAGATGCGTATTATTATTATTACAAAGTTTTATGAACAAAAATTATTTTTATTATTATTATTATTGCTATTATTATTAAACAAGTCATATGACTAATCAAGTTCATTTTTATTGTGTTTAATTTTTTACTGGGGTGTCTGATTTGATAGATTTGCTGATTGTAGAAATATTACCTGATAATATTATGAATTTACTTATTTTTTGTATGTTTTCTTATCATATTCTTGCTATGTGTCGCGCTCACTCTCGCTCGCTCTCTCTCGCTCTGAAACTAGTTTTCCATCGTGTTTTACTTGTTCGCTTCGGTTTTATCCGAATTGCGCACCTTTTACTATTTCATGTTGGATATCTCGAATACGTAATTATTTTGTGTTTTTGTAGATTATTTTGCTAAATATTTGGCGTGCTAATTATATTATTAATATTAGTTTTGTTAATATGTCAGTAATTCGAGTAGTTTTAGAATACATAGTTTTACAAATGTGTTTATTAATAATTTACATTTGGCTCGTTTGGTGATTTGGATTTCTCTGCATAAAATGCATTTTTGCTAATTCGATTGATAGGAATATAAAAAATTAGGAATGTTAAAAAATTTCACTTAACACTTTCACGCTGGCGCATACAACCGGTGACCCGCACTAGACCGCCTTATCTGGCGGTGCCTACCACCAGTGGGACGTATTTAATTGTGTTATTAGACGTATTATTAGAAAACTTAACGTGTATTCATCAAAAACATTTATTTTAAATTAGAATTATAATTAATAACGTATTATAAACAATAATAACATAAACTGCGCCCCCAGATGATGCGCAGCATGAAAATCGGCACCGACGTGAACGTGTTAAACGCTTTGGGCTAAGCTTGCTAATTATATTATTATTACGAAATATTAGGCAATTCAAGACTGCAATGTTTACCAGTGGGCACAGTTTAAGTGAAAAGTGGGTTGGACTAGTTTGTTTTATTACTAATTTTAATTTAATATTTTGTAAGAAATATAGAATTTATTTATTTCTATTCTGGTCTACAAAAGAAAATAGCAAATTATACTACAGGATTGAACGTGTTAAATCATTTTAACGTGTATCCCATGTTAACTTGTATTAAAAAATATACTGTTATAAGCATAGGAAATTAATAATATACTATAAGAGAAGGCCAAAATAACAGTTAGGCGCGTGTCTTTCGAAGGGGAAATATAAGGATGTATAATATTAAATGATTCAAATCTACTGCACTATTTTTCATATTTAAAATAAATTAGATGCTACTGTACTGCTTTGAAATTTGATTTTATTGTTTCTTCATTATTTCCACTTTGAAGAACATTAAGTTTTGAGATTTTTTCTTTAATTAATAATTCTTGAATAATTTTTTTACACTCCATGTTGAATTTATTTGATTCTAAAACAATATAAAAAATATTTTGTTTAAGTTCATAATTTATTATTTTCCAGTAAAATCAAATGTATTTAAACAAATGCATTTATTTAATGTGTTTAAACAAAAAAAAAATCTTAAAATTTAAATTCAAAAACAATAACTTTAAAATTATTTCGGAAACATTAAATTCAATATTTCAAAATTTTAACTTTATTTCCGACTCCTATTTAAATGAAAAACTCCTAATAACATGTTTGTTGAGCTTGTAAAAATAAAATAATTTAAAAGTGTTGAGGATACCTAAATGATAAGTAACATAATAAATAAATAAATTACCTGGGAGAAGATCATCATGACAAACGGGACGATCTATAGGAACTCAGAAAAGAAAACGGGAGTAAAAAGAAATTAAAAATGAGAAAAATAAATCAAATAAAAGGAAACTAACAAGAAATTAAAACAAAGGTCATTATTAATTAAGGAAGTTCAAATGAAGGTGGAATTTCAAATTCCAGAAAAATAAAATAGGGGAAAAAGCCGTATGTTGACAGCTTGTCAAAGATAGCAAAATTGTCGGGAGATGGCAGCTTAACAAAAAAGGAATATGGAAAAATATCTTGATATCTGTCAGAGATAAGGCTGACGTAGAGGAAAAGGAAAATGGAAAACAGAATCTGTCGCCAGTGCCACAAATGAAACAGACTATATAAAGCAGAACAGTTAACCTAGAAATCAGAACAAAAAATGAACAAAAATAGAACGAAATTGGAGACAACCCCGAGAAAAAGAGAAAAGAAAACGAGAGTAAAAAGAAGAATTAAAGTTTGAGAGTTAGCAAGAGAATCAAAGGGAGAATTTAAAGGAACATTTAAATGGAGAATTAAACAGAGTTCAGAACAGAGTGAAACGAGAAGTGACGAGAATCTTTTGTAAAATTGAATATAAAGTAGAAGTGGAGTAAATAAATTAGTGGTCAAAGCAAATAGAACGATCGATCAACGTACCCTGTAATTGAGTAGTTGATGGCTAGTGATTATTGTTGTGATTACAGAAAGGGCTATTCTTCACGTAGTGTCGAAATAAGCTCTGTGTGATAAAATTGGTTTATAGTTAATTGGTTGTAATTGAAATTTGTACAATCCAGTGTGAATATTAATAAAGCGTATCGTGTTCGAAAGTGTTAAATTGTGAATTAATAAACACGCTTTGGAGTCAGAGTAAAAGTTTGAATTTGCAAACAGTTTCACCAACTCAATAACCCAACAAAAGTAAAGATTAATTGGAAACGGAAGAAAAAGAAATGTAAATTTATTGAAAATCAGTAATTAATTAATTATTCAAATTTAGATTTCACAAATAGGTATGACATGATAGGAATGAGTTTATCAAAAAATGTCTAAAATAGTGTCAAAGACACAAAAATATGTAAAAACAAAAATCGTTTATAAGTTTATAAGAGGAAAATTTCGTTTGGAAAGCAAGTTGAAAAATAAATAAAATGGATTCTTGAAAGCTGATGTGATGACATTATTGGGAAATGAATATGAAGGATTCAGAACGAGACAGTCAAAAGTAGCTTTCATTTTTAGGTTAGTTCAGTTGAAATCATTTACCACATGGGTAATTTTAGTATATAAAGAGAACTCATGTCAGAAAAAATGGCTCAGGTTAGAAATACTAAAAAATAGGAAAATAGCATTAATATCGAATTGCTTGTGCAAATACCTTTAAAGGGTATTTTAGTTTTTGAAGAATTATTAATCAGAGGTGCATATTGTTGAAACGACAATTAAAACGATTACTCAACCAGTAATATACATTATAGATATATTGAAATATATTTTTTATTCTCATCATTTAATTCCATTTAACCATTTGTCTGTCCACATAGTAAATTTTTTTCTTCGCCGCAAGTTCATGGTAATGATTTTATATAAATTACATGAGCCACATTTGATTTTTTTAAACTTTTTAATAGTCAGACATTTTGTGCATCACATATGGTTCACTTAATTTTTACTCGTTATCAATCAGCATCAAATCAAAATAGTTGAAATGTATGTAATAATAAACACAAAACAAATTGTGCGCCACATATGATGCGCATCGTATCAATTTAAACGTCTGTGCATCATATGTGGTTAACCGCACAGTCAAATGGTTAAATATACATATTTTTTTAATTTGTTTTATTTTTGTAATAAAAAGGAAGATTGCAATTTCATGACATTATGGTTATTAAATTATTAAATCTGCTTACGAACTTATTTTAAAAATCAAAATAATTATAATTATTTATTTATCTTTTTGTTCACAACTGAGTAGTTTTTCCATTTAGATTTCAATTTCTTATTCTATTTAAAACAAATTTTCGGCACTGTTTTAATAATTTATATTTTATCATCAATGCAGAATTTCAGCTATATTATTTTTATATAATATTTATAATGCATATTTCGGATAAAAACTGAATTTATTATTTTAATTTTCATTGTTAATCAATGAATAAATTATTTTATCTTTGATATGCTAAAATTAATTTGTTTGTATATTTTTCCATGTAGAAAGTCAGTCAAAGTCGATTGCGATACTAAAGAAATTTGCCCGCATCGAAATGTTCCTGAAACATATTTATATAAACCACTAAACAATGACTCCAACTTTTTCACTGTTGAATGGGGAATTTGCTTGGTTGATCTCGAAAACGAACACGACTACAAAAACAATAAATGCATTAAAAACAATAATTTTCTTTGGAATATTGCATCTATCGAAACATTCCCACAATCAGTGGTAACTCAAAATGCCTTTGAAACAAAATATGAAATTCTACAAAGAGACATCACAGATGATGTTCATTACATTGAAAGCGAAGCTGCTCAAGAACCAAGCATTTCGATAATCAGTAAAACAAATAATTACGATTACACAAAAACTAGAAAATGTTTGAAAGAGCCCTCCACAAAACAAAAATCAAAAATTCCTATTTTAAAGCCTGAAAAACCTAAAATTAAACCAGAATATTTGGAATTTAATTCCAAATTTAATTTTAAAAATGTTTTTAATAGGCATTTGAGAAATTTGGATTTTAAAAAATTAGCTGAAACTAATCGAGATTGGCAAATGTTTTGTTATCCCCACCTGAAATTTATATCGAAATCTGAACAATATTTGGCCCGTCGTTTAATCGAATTGAACAAATTGCAAATTCTTACTGAACTTAAAGAAACGAGATCTCAATCCAAAAACAAGGTATTTAGAATGAAAGATCACAACAAATCTGCTTTGGGCAATTCCATTAGCGAGTGTTTTAACGAAATGATGACTTGTAAACAAATTTCCAAACGACTACGAAGGAAATTGAATTTAATTGACAGTGTAATGACGTCGGACAAAAACAAATCCAACAAGATCCACCAAATCATAAGGTGTTTTCATAAGAAAAAAGACATACAAAATTATAACAAACACGAAAGAATTCGTATAGAAATTTTGAAAGGTCTCAGTGGCCTAAGCAGACATTCACTTCCTTTTAAAAAGTTCTTCTTAAGACGTTGTTTTAAGGATGCTAATCAATGAATCAATTGTACTTTTTAATGAATCTCTATTATTATTATTATTATTATTATTATTATTATTATTATTATTATTATTATTATTATTATTATTATTATTATTATTATTATTATTATTATTATTATTATTATTATTATTATTATTATTATTATTATTAATATTATTATTATTATTATTATTATTATTATTATTATTATTATTATTATTATTATTATTATTATTAATATTATTATTATTATTATTATTATTATTATTATTATTATTATTATTATTATTATTATTATTATTATTATTATTATTATTAATATTATTATTATTATTATTATTATTATTATTATTATTATTATTATTATTATTATTATTATTATTATTATTATTATTATTGTTATTATTATTATTATTATGAAGTTTTCAATATTATGCCAGGAATTTAAATCTTCCCTTTCCTACAATATTTTATATGAATCGTATATTGAATAAACTTATGTAAAAGGCATAAATAAAAATTTTTTATTTTTAGTTTATCATACCTGAAAACAAAGATTGTTTTGGTATTTGCCATATTCCTTTATAAATTCTTAGAATTTTTGTTTTATAGTGCCTAGTGCTGAATAAGTTACTATAAATTTTAATTAAAACTAGAACAAAAATGGATCGAATAATATATATTTATAATCACTGATTGAAAGATGACAAACTGAAACTAGCAGCGTTTGACGACAAAGATTGCAAACTGATACCATGGAAAAAGGTGTGGATCGAAAGTGAAGCTCGATGGAATTGGTAGCAACAAAAATTAGAACCGAATTGGATAGATAATATACCCGATGAAATAGCAGCAGTATGGGTAAGCGAAAAACCGATCGATACTTACCAAGATATATTATCACATGAACTCCCAGACGAGTTATAAGAAGGAGATGAGGAGATACGAGAACCAGTACGATTAGCCCCATTATCGTGGAAAATCGAGAATCGGACAGAGAAGATAAAATTATCAAAAGAAGGAAAAGTCACACGAATAACGAGTCCACCATTTTATTCAGGAATAGGTGAATACAAAATGAAACTACGAGTATATTCGAATGGAGACGGAATCGGAAAGGAGATCATGTATCAGTATTCATCATCTGTAAAAGGAGATATGACAATAAAATACCATGGCCATCCAACAGAAAAGCGACAATAGCAAGTGACTCACTGAAGAATAGTCTTATAAATAAACACTAAGAAATGATCAAAACAGCATATGTCGAAGACGACATTTTTGGAAACGGCCGGAATGGAAAAGATGACAAAGACGATAACGACAAAAACGAGGAATACAGTGGGAACCCTGAAAAGAACAATGGAGATGGGAACTTAGACGAACGAGATAATGAAGAAGACGAGTAGTCAGAAGATGACGACGAAGACTTGAAGGATACTGAGGACAACTCAGACCAAAGTGAAGACAACCAACGTAATGAAACAGAGAAACGAAAAACGAAAGTTCCCACTAGATAAGAATCGAAACCAGCCACTCCTACTACAATGAATACTAATAATATTAACGTCTATTTGCTTTAACAGAAACGAAAAATACGCGAATTGCGAGAGAAAATCTGAAAGAAGTCGAACTATTTATGATAAAAGTCAGCGACAATGACGAAACGCGGTCGATATATGCATCCAATTGATGGAAGGAACCGAAGTAAGTTGTGATTTTAGAACGATAACAAAAGGGAGGATTTTTAATAGTCAAAAAATAGACTCTGAATTATGTGAAGTCTAAAACATTTACGAAGACATAACAGAAGAAGAAATAGGGTTGGAAAGAGCTAACTAAACCGGAGTACATGTCCGAATTAAAGCTAAAAGGTATCGAAAGAATAGGTAATGGAAATTGGCCAGCGACGCAAATATGTATTAGAGATGACGAAGACATATGTATGTCGGTGGACATGGAACGAGATCGTGAATCTTTTTGGACAAACTTCAAACCAAACACCGTGGTATGCGCAGGTACCCAGGCAATAGTGGTATGTAAAGCAGTTAAAACCGTGCAAATAAAAAGCAGGCTATCAAACGAAATTCACCAAGGATCAAACCAACAATTAAGAAACCCCAGAACCAATCCAGTGCGAGAATGAAAAGGGGACAGAACCAAACCAAGCCAAACACAACAGTAATATGGATCAAAGATGAGAGACGAGAAGTACTAGTAACTTTGGAACTCGACAAGAAAAGAGAAGAAGTAATAACAGTCAGAAACCAAGGTGGAAAACCCATAGTAAGAGTATGTGTACTAAATAGGACAGGAATAGTCGTTTGCATAGAAACATTACTTGAGAAAAGTGCAGAAGTAAACATGACGACAGGAGAAAGAAAGGGATAATACCAAGTATGTGTTCTCAAAAAAGGAAGCGAGGTAAGTTCATGCCAAGCAATAACTAGACAACGACCACGGACGAGAAACATACCATAGACAACCAGAAAACCAAAAGAAGCAGAAAAGCAAAAAAGAAACTAAACAGTTATACCAGGTGTTCTAGAAAAATAAAACACATGAGACAACTTCAACAGAAACTAAAATGATGATAACGACAGGAAAAACCAACGAGACAATGATAACTGTTAAAATGATGTAGATAACTAGCGCAATAATGAGTGCAATGATAACATTGATAATAATCCTATGGATAAAAACCACCAAAAATATAAACCAAAACCCATAAGCAGAAGAAGATGGTCACAAGTGGAGAAGTTCGAATGTGGTATCCCAACAGAAAACCTGAATCCAGAAGAATACGAAGTTATTGAAAATCCAAGGTCAAGCAGACAATGGATGCAAGGAACTACCAAGAATACCAACATCATACGAGTGGGTAAGCGAAGTTGCCATATACCGGTAAACGGATAAAAGATATGGGAAAGCGCACGTTGCATTCAAGGTCCCCTGGCAACAATGGTATAAGAAAGTGATGAGTCAATGTAAATAGTGTGTATATAAACGTGATGTTAAAAGTAGTTTAATAGACTAGTAATATGTAAAAAATAAAAGTATAAAAAATGGGTATAATGACTACGTATTATAAATAGGAAATGAATCAGAGAAACGAGGATCAAGTATATCATACCGGGATACCGCACGTTGTTGAGATGGAAAATCAACCACTAGTAAATATTAATCAGGCAGAAATAGTAGAAATTAATACGAGTGAAAAGATAAACCAACCGAGGTAGCCAGCAGGATCAATGTGGAGTACACAATGTGAATTAATGACACAAATGACAAACCAAATTCAAGAATATCGGTTACGTAATCAGAATGCGTTAATGGAGAGCATCAATTGAAACGCAATATATATAACAAGAATAAAATAGCAACAACAAGTATCGCACAGTGAGAATACAATAACAACCAGTTGATAAGCCAAATAAGATGGTAGGCAGGAGAAATCAGGAGATTACAAGAAAACCGTCAGCATGATGATATCACGAGTTTAGTTGAGTGAATGACTGGCCTACCAAGATTTGGGGAACCGGACTCGACGGGAGATTCATAAAAGAAGGGAACAGTTGAGTGTAAATAACTCTGTAAATAAACAAAATTATAGCCAAAGTAGAGGCCCCGAGATTAAAAGTTATCATTGTAGAATGAGAAAATATCAAGTCAAGTCAGACGAATTTGAGGAGAGACTATTGTGTGCGGACGAAGCGTGTAGTAGATTATTAATAGGAGCAAGCCAAACCCCATGCGGATGCAGATTATGCCATGGATGTACTACAAGACTCGTAACAAGAAAAGCAGAAGTTAAAGAGAGAACTACAGCAAGAATCAGCGACATTCAAGATGACAATAATAATAAAAATCTTAGAAGAAATAAAGCAGTGAATAATGATGACTGTCAACGAACGTCCTAGCAACTATGAACCAATGATAAAGACGGTCGAAGAAATAAAAGAAAGGTTAACTAACGCAGTCAAAGAAAACCCAAATACTCAAGATGAAATAATAAAAACATTGAGAGAGATGAAGAAGGAAATAATAACAACCATGAACAAAAACCCGATGAACTATGAGACAATGACCAAAACTTTAGAAGGAATAAAAAGGAGAATATCAACTACCTCCAACGTAAACTTCGCATACCAAAATATCCTAATAAAGATGCTCACGGAAATCCGGAAAGGAGTAATGACAACAGTCAACAAAAACCTACACACTAAATCAAATAACCCCGAAGAGGAACTCAAATCGACGAATACAACCCAACTGATGAAAATAGTGAACATGTTAGGAGAGATAAAGAAAGAAGTGGCAATCAAAACACGGTCACCAGAGAAAAAAATTGAACGCAAAGAAAACCCCGAATCCATCACAGTATTGATCCTGTTAGCAGCGAGTATCATGATAATATAACAATACTGAGCTTGATTGCCCTTTACCTAGAGATTGTGATTGAGAAATCTTGTCTCGAGAATTTTGGATTTCTCATTCTCGAGAATTGTTATTTTTAAGATTCAAATTTCTGAAGAAAAAATTAATTATTTCTAGAGAATTTTTTTAAAATTCACACAAACTAAATACACAACAAAAACATTAAAAAAATGTAAGTTATATAGAGCAATCTGGTTGCTGGAACTAGAACTATTTCAAAAACTTTATTTTCAGTATATTTTTAACAAATTTATTAAATATTTTTGTTGGTGTTTTAATAATATTTATTATAAGCGAAATAGTGCTTTTAATAACAATTTATATTTTATATACATATTTTAGTTTTAAATTCGGAAAAGTAATATAAAAAATTAATACTTTTTCTACATAAAGGTACAGGCTGTATAATTTGTAATATAATATATTATTTTTAATATATATATATATATATATCATTATATAGGATAGCAAATTTTCGACTTATTCTATGAAATTATAAAACAGTGTTTGAATTTGAAGTTCTGGTAAAGTTAAATTAATATATTTTTATAGAATAAATTAAATATATATTATAATTTTAGCCTCACAATGAGTGAATATAATAATGAAGATATTTGGAAATTATTTAAAAGAGTTTCTGATACTTGCACCTTTTGCACCAAAAATCTTGGATGCAGAAATTCTTCAACAACTGGTTTACATCGCCACCTTATAAATGTTAATCGTATAAAAAGAAAAATTAAAGAAGTTGATAGCGCACTCACTTTTTGCGAGACCTCACATTCTTGATACAATACCAACGTTGATCGCTCAACGGGTATCAAGTGGAGAAACATTTGTTTGTATTATTGGTAGCGTTGGAAACAGCACGAATAGCAAAAATGTATGCTTACCTTTAACCCACCAATAAATTAAATTCTAAAAAGAAGAATAATCAATATTTTTTAATCATTTTAATCTTTACTAAACGTTGAAGAATAAAAAATGCAACTTTTAAATAATGGCTTCATCTTATGATAACAAGACAATTAACACAGAGCTACACCGGATTTTCGCATTTTTAGATTGTTTATGGCCATAAAATATTTATATAAATTTTCTCGACTGCCTTTCACTTGAAAAAGGCAGTGCCGAAAATTCGTGAGTATCAGCAAACATCGATATATTACTGATTTATAGTCTTTAAGCTCTCTTTTTAATTCAATGGATAAAATAATCAGTGGTGAAATTGGAAGAAATAAAAGTTCTTATAATAATACAATAATAATAATAATAATAATAAAATAAACAATCACCTTAAAAAGATTTATCTCAGTTTATTTTTCAAACAAAATCTGAAGAGAAATATCGTATAACACTCGGCTTTTTCAAAAGATTTTTCCTCATTCAGAAAAACAAAACAGCGTTAATTCAGTAAATGCAGAGTGAAAATCTATCCTAAAAGCAAATCAAACAAATGAGAAAATATTCTGAAACAAACAAATCAACAATTCGATTACGCCACCTTTTGTGAGAGATAAATTTTATTATTGTCAACATATGATTCAAACAAAAAGTAATTTAGAAAATCCTTGAGAATGACAGAATCTATGATGAAATCACTAGTCAAAATTTTCTAGATTCATCAAAACCATCATCTAACGTAGAAATAGATCATAAAAGATATTTAAGACCTTGCAACCTTGCTGCTTTTGATAAAGTAAAAAACACAGTTTTAAACACATTTAACTTTTTTTTATTTCTGCAATCATTTACTACTTAAATTTGAATCTCTCCATGTAAAATGAGACTGATTTCATTTCGAAACTACGAAAAGTTAGATTGTGTAAAACAAGGGCTGAATGTATTGGCTTTCATCTTTACAATAATATTGTAAAATTGCAGAGTTTATTAACTTCGTTAAATACCGACAAATTTCCTAAATCCCTAGTGAAAGCAGAGATTACAGTTAGAGCTGGAAACGGAAATCAAATATGCGAGATTTTTCATTAATGCAAAAGTTTTTACAAAACTCTGACTAAATCAAAATTATTATTTTAACTTATAACACTTTCGAATTTATTTTTATAATGTTAACTCACTCGATTTCAAAATAAATAATAATTAAAAACTATTATTTAACAATGATAATTTATTATTATATAAAATAAAGACCACCATTTTTATCACATTGTATGCGGATCACGTAAAAGTACGTTTTTAGTAGACTTGCGATGGAGAGCGGGTTTCGTATAAAAACGGGTCATTTTAAGTGCGTATGTTTTTATATCGCTTTACCACAGAAAACCAGAATGTTCCTAAGGCCGTAAAACGCCACAATATACCCGCATACAATGTGTTAAAATATTAATTTTTGCATATATTTTCACAGCTCGGCTATCATCATCAAGCACTAAACAACTTCAATAAAAACTTCAAAATACCTAATATTTTATTTAACTCTTTCACATCGAATTTCGGCGTTTTTAAAACTGGAATCATTTGAAAAATGATTAATGAAATTAATATAAATTCAAATAAGTATTTTTCTTTCATCGAAAATTAATTTTCAATCTTTTGTCATAAAAATTTCGCTTTTAATTTTTAATCAAAATGCTTTTAAATTAAATCATTATTTTTGAAATGAAAATACCGAAACAAAATATCAAAATGAAATAATTTTAAACTTTTTCAATTAAATAAATTAATTTAATTAATTTAATTAATTTAATTAATTTAATTAAATAAATTTCAAATAATTTATTAGAACAAAAATTAATTTAACTGAAAGGTCGAAAATTAAAAATTTATCAGTAAATTAATGTTAAATTGCACATGTATTATTAATTCATTAATCTAACCTAAATTTGACAGTAGATGAAAAGTGTTAATTGCATCTAATAATTAAATTTAATACTCACATCAGAAGGAATAGTAAAATTCAATTTAATTAATAAGATTAATTTTTTCATAATGTTTACAGGAAATAATTTAGTTGATTGGCGCTTACATTAAATAATATTCGTTTTAAAACATAATGACTATTTGTAATGAAAATAGATGTTAAATTAAAAAAATATAATCATATGGGGTCTCATGTTGGCGGATTATACATTTCAAAATGAGTACGCAATTAATTTGAAAGGTAGAAGGCTAATAAATAAGATTGAGGGTTTGATCGCACCTCTAAATTGGGGAAGTATGAGTCTTACTAAGTAAGAATTATGAAACAACCAATTTATAAATATTCTAATATTTTGATATTTTTTATTTTGTTTTAATGTATTAATTTATTAATGTGCTAATATATTCTCTCCGAAAATGACACTGGTTTACATATTTTCTGACGAGATTAGAGGGAACTGAATCATTATAGAAATGATTGATAATTTTGATTTGTTAACGTTAAGATATCTTCAGGGGAAATTACGTGTTCTTAGTTAGCATATCACAAGTACTTGTTCAACTGTTGAACATTAAACTGTCGCGTGAAATAATTTGCTGACTCTAATGACATCAAATACAAATGGGGGTACATTTTCAGGGGTTCCTAATGAAAAATTTAAAACATGTATATTTTGGTGGACTGAATTGTGCAATTCAGATTTCAGAAAATAAAATATATGATCTAAAATGAATAAATAACTTTATAAAATATCTCAAGTGATCAGTCAAAACCAAGCCAAATAACAAAAAAAGAATTAAGCTATTAAAATGTAATAAAACATCAAATAAAACAAATATAATCAAAAACAAAAGGAATAAATAATAAATAAAACAAAATTCATAAAATAAGAAATGCAAGCAGTTATTAGATGTTTGATTTCTTAAATTAATAACATCCATAATATTTCAAAAACAAAACAAAACTATAATTTTAAAAACAACAAAAAATCTTTCTTATTTAAACAATCTCTGTTTTTATCTTTGAAGATATTTTCGCAAGCATTTAATAATTAAATATGGAATATTCTTAGACAAGCATTCAATTAATATTTTATATTTTAATTTTCAATCATTCTTAAATATATTTAATTTATAATTTTATTATCTACTTTTATTATATTATTTAAAACTGGAAATTAAATACTAATTTTATTTAATTACTTTCACAGCACACGTAATATATTTTTAACGCGTGAAAAACACAAAAATGTCGCTCAAAAAAGACACAAACTAGCAGAAAAGAAGTGGGTAAGTTTGGGATAAAAGGCTATTGTTCAACCAATTATGGAAATAGAAAAAAGAAACAAATAAATTGAAAAATAAATAATTAAAACAAAAACTGAATTCGACCAATCAAATTGATAATGGAATTTTAACCAAAAATTAAGAAAATAAATTAGGCTTGATCAAATCTGATTGGTTTAACCGACTTTCAAAATAGTATATAAGCAGACGTCTTGACTAGTCACTTACCACATTTTTAAAATTTTAAAATAACACTTTCAAAATCTCAAAATTACTTACGATCTATTTCAAATCGCTATTAATTGGAATCGCACGATCGGTAATCATCTTATTATTTTTAGTTGTAATTTTATGTAATTTTCTGAGAAACCTCTCATTATTATTAAAAATTTTGATTCAAATATTTCGTTCTTCCTCTTTATTTTCTAATCATTCATTTTTAATTTTATTATTTTATTTTATTTCGATATGCAGGTCCCAAACTAATCTTATAACTGAGATGTGTATAATGAGCAGTGGCGTAACTAGGGGGGGGGCAGGGGGGACATTTGTCCCCGGGCGCCAAAATTAGGGGGCTCAAAATTAGGGAAGCCAATTTGGAACAAAAATTAAGTAATAAATTATTCTTAAGATCTAAGAGATTAATATATTTTTTATTACTTCATTAGTTTCTTAGAATAGATGTGCGTGCATTCAGAAATGTTTGAAAAAATTGATTTTAATGAGATTATAGATATTTTTGCCACGACAAAAGCCAGAAGAATTAATATTTAATGTTAAACTGTATTTTGTCTAAGTCAATAAATATTATTTATACGCTTATTAAAATCTGTTAAACCTGTTTCGTTATTCGTCATTAATATTCTTTAAAAAAATTAAATTAAATATATATATATATATATATATATATATATATATATATATATATATATATATATATATATATATATATATATATATATATATATATATATATATAAGGGGGCGCTAATTTCTCAGTTGCCCCCAAGCACAAGAACCTCACGGTACGCCATTGATAATGAGGACATTTGACACCGTTAAGAGACGGAGACTCTTGAAAGTTTGAGGTGTGGTCAAGACAACCGGAAGAAGACTGTATCCGAATTCCACCTTAGGGAGGAACCCGATACAGTCATCTCCGACGTAGACCGTAATTTCAAAAATAGCGTATTAGAAGATCGAATGACAAAGCGAAAAATCTGCAGAACAGTTGAATGAGAACTTGTCTCCATAATAGCTGGAATTGTCCTCAGTTGTAACCGAAAGATAGAACCACTTCATAAAATAGTGGTCTCCAAATGACTAATTATAGATTTTATTAAAATTAGCGATCCCCTATTTAAAAATCCAGAATCATGGTGAGTCCACTAGAACCACTGATTGAAAATTGAGTATTCTAAGTAGCCCGTTATTCAGGGTATCTCGTCATTAAAATCGATAACAACATCATCTGATAAGTAATACCATTTATTAATATTCAAACCCGAATTATCACTATACCTAACCCTACATTACGAATTCCCTCATCGCTCAAATAACAGTGTGTCTTATTTTATCACGATTCACCTTTTTGCAATAAATAGGCATTAATATTATCACCACAGTATTTTATCAATATCAGCGTTACCCCTTTTTAACATTGATCCTTAGTGTCACTAAAACGACTATATTTCCCCTAACCCCTAATTTAATTTATATAAGGACGAAGAAAGAAGAGTTAAAGAGGAAAGAATAAGGACCAAAATTTCGAGTAAATATTTATTCAACAGAATTCTATCATTATCGATAATGCACATTACCAAATATTTTAATAGATTCAATCGCACTAAAATTTTCAAGTGCCTAAATACTCTAAACCAGGGGTGGGCAAACTACGGCCCGTCAGAGTATATTATGCGGCCCGTATGCATGTACATGTGGCGATCCTATGCAAAATTAATTTTCTTTGTTTGGAGCTATATTTTTTGCCTATATTTTTGAAATGTATTTCTTATTGCTTTGATTCGAATTTATGGATATTAAATCGATTTTATGGCTCCAGAATATTATTAATTACTGGTCATTACTAGTTAACATTGAAACTGCTTTTCCGCTCAACCAGAAGAGGCTTTTATTTACAATTTACATTTGGAAAGGCTTTGTAAAAATTGTAATTTTAAAGCGAATAGACTTTAAATTACCCATGAGTGTTGCTAAAAAAGAAAGATTGAAGACGAATGTCGTGTTTTTAATGTCGAATGGACTGCTAAATACTGCTTCACGAGCGTTGGGAGCAAAGCAGTCTGCTTGCTGTGCCGTGAGTGTGTGAGCGTCTTTAAAGAGTACAACTTGAAAAGACACCACGAAACAAGACATTTGGATTTCGGGTGCAATTTAACAAACGAAGAGAGAAAAAAGAAATGCCAGGAGTTGGTTAATAATTTAAAGAAGCAGCAAACTGTTCTCACCAAACATTCTGTAATACAAGATACTACAACCGAGACCAGTTTGATACTGTCCCATAAGATTGTAAAACGTAACAAGCCCTTTTCTGACGGCGAGTTCATTAAGGAATGCTTGTCAGATGCAGCAAGCATTATGTGTCCAGAACAGAAAACAAAATTTTACAGCATTTCTTTATCAAGGAGAACCGTAGTCGGCGTGTTGAAAAGATAAGTGATAATTTGATTCACCAACTTCGAGATGCAAGCAAAGACTTTTTGTGGTATTCTCTTGCATTGGACGAAAGTACCGATGTACAGGACACAGCCCAAATGTTGGTATTTATACGGGGAATAAACACTCGTTTCGAGCTTACTGAAGAATTACTTAGTGTTGAGCCGCTCAAAGACACAACCACAGGCCAGGATTTATTCAACTCTGTTGAGAACTGTGTTGAAAGAACTGGGTTGATGTGGAACAAGATGGCAAGTGTAACAACCGATGGAGCGCGAGCTTTGACTGGAAAAAATGTTGGTCTGGTGAAGTTGATGAATAATAAAATTAAAGAAAAACATCCTAACCATGCACTTTTACCTCTCCACTGTGTCATCCATCAGGAAAGTCTGTGGAAAGCTGCATTGCATATTAAGCATGTTATTGATCCAGTTGTCAGTGTGATAAACCTCATCAGAGCCAGGGCACTTAATCACAGGCAGTTTCAGACACTGCTTAAAGATTTGGAAACTGAACATTCTGACGTTATCTACCACAGCAGTGTCCGCTGGCTAAGCCTAGGCAAGATATTAAGGCGAATGTGGGATCTCAAGGAATTAATAGTTATGTTCTTGGAGATGAAGGGGGTTGTTTGTGACTTTGGCACTAACATTGTTAACGAAGAGTGGAAGTCAGAATTCATGTTTGCCATTGACATTATGGAAAAGTTGAATGAGCTGAATGTTAAACTTCAGGGCAATAGCTTGTTTGCACATGAAATGTATGTACATGTTAAATCATTTCAGGCAAAACTCTCCCTGTTCTCCAGGCAAGCTGGTGAAAACAGGTTTTGCCATTTCCCTTTGCTGAATCAGAATACCATTTCTGGTCAAATGGCTGACAAGTACAAGGCTCAGTTGGATGCCTTGGTTGTGGAGTTTGAAAGGAGGTTCCAAGACTTCAAAACCCTAGAACCACTTTTCAATATCCTCAGTTCGCCATTTAGTGCAGAAGCTGATTCAGCCTCAGAGGATATACAGTTAGAACTGCTTGACTTAGAAGCAGAAAATGACCTGAAGGAGAAGTTCAAGTCAGTTCTTCTGCTGGAGTTTTATGGATGTTTGCCAGCAGCAGTATTTCCGCAGCTAAAACACTTTGCTGCCAAGCTTTTGTCACTATTTGGGTCCACATACATTTGTGAGCAAGCGTTTACTTGTATGAAAATAAATAAGTCTAAGAACAGATCGATGTTGACTGACTGCAATTTAAATGCAGTTATGCGAATCACAACCAGTAAACTGGTTCCACAGTTCAAGAAAATTATTCAAAATTGTGAACAGTTACATACTTCTCATTAATTATATTTGTACATTGTGGTCGGCTTGTATGTAAATTAAGTTTCTTTGTCTTCATAATTATTATGACGTGTAACAATAAATTTTTGTTGGAATAATTATGAATAGTAAAATCTTATTCCCAAATTAGCAATTCGTTTAGCTCCTATTTGAAAATGTAATGTGCACTTGTAATAGAGTGGGAATGTGAAATAAACTGACAAATACATGACTATTCTCATCAATTCATATTTTCATAAGTTGTAAAAATTGTAACTAAAGTAAAGTAGTAGACAAAATATATATGCGGCCCCCGATAACAATCAAGTTTTCTATGTGGCCCTTTATAGAAAAAGTTTGCCCACCCCTGCTCTAAACAGTAAATCGCTGAAGGAAGTAACACTCAAGATGCTGATATCGTTATTTGCAATATTGTTTTTTATTAAAAAGCTTGAAGACTATGAATCAGTAAATATATCAAAAACATCGATATATTTATTGATTCATAGTCTCTAAGATTTTTAATCAATACAATGGAAAAGAAATCAGTAGTGAAATTGGGAAAAAAAGTTCTTATAATAGAATTGTTATCATTATTTTATTATTATTATTATTATTATTATTATTATTATTATTATTATTATTATTATTATTATTATTATTATTATAATTATATTATTATTATTATTATTATTATTATTATTATTATTATTATTATTATTATTATTATTATTATAATTATTCTCATTATCATTATCATAATTAACATTACTATTATTATTATATTAGTATTATCATGATTATTATTATTGAGTACAAAAAATTATTCTATGAGGAAGTATCCCTATTCGCTAGACCAGACATCTTTTAATTGACTCCTAGCATACATTTTCTTTTAACAACATAAGACCTTCTATCGGCTGTCCTGAACTCCAAATGAGAATGTAATTAGGAGTAGTCCTACATCAAACACCGCTGAAATACGTTTCCTATAATATAAGAAAAAAATCAATAATATAAATAATAATATACCCTAAATACCTTCATGATTATTTTATTTTTAGTATGAGCAGGTGAGCTCCTCTACTACTCATCATTTCATTTTAACTTCCGGATTCATAACTACCAAAAGAATGGCATACGTCGCTTCATCATTATACATTCATCATTATATCCGTTTCCTGGATTACTGTTCCTTCTTGTTCATTTAGTTATGACCCTCATTATTTGATGTTACTCCATGTTACTTTTAAAAATTTGACTTGGGATCTGTACCTATTTATCATTTCGATAATTTTATTCCTAGATATTCTACAATGACTGTTATTGGCTAAGTATAGTTTTTGTTGTGCGTATATACGAGAAAAAAATGGTAGAAATGTTATTACTAACCATCAACGATGAATTGCTTTCTTATTTTCTTTGATTTCTCTATTTTTAGACGATTTTCATGGTGATTTTTTGATATCCTCATTTAATTATTTTTCCTATTTTCTCTCTTCTTTTAAGCACATTTTGTCATAGCTCTTTCCTGTGTAAATATGAGCCATAACATTCCTAATTAATTCATTCTTATTTTATTATTTTTTCTTTTCAAATTGGTATATTTTTGCTTGTTTCTTTTAATTTTTGTAACTTCTTGTGTTTATTATTTGTATTAAACGTGTTTATTTAGATTCATGTCTTTACTTTGTATTACTAACCGATTTTGATTCGACTGGTTTCCTAGATATGTAATTCTTACGCATTTAAACAAACTCTCGAATTTTCGGCTCTAGACAAACAAATAATTGCTATTTAACCGACTTCTCAGTAAAAGCCTAGCAATATATCCAACATGCGTGTTATTGATACGTTTTTCTGCCATAATTTAGGATAGAAAAAATTATAGATTTTAAGGATTTAATAAAAAATTATTATTTAAAATTTTTAAAATTTAATTCAAATAATTCAATTATTCAATTCTATCATATCTGATAGCGACAGGAAAACTGTCGAAATATATCGTAAAACGTATGTTTGCAATGGTGTTTTCTAATAATTAAAGAGACTTTGAACAGTTTATAAGCTACGAAGTGATCTCTCAATTGAACATATCTGCTACAAGGAATTCTCCAATTGAAATGTAAATTATTTGTTAGTAATGAAATATAAAAAATCGAAAACATTGGAGATCATTTCCCGAATTCTATAGCATTTGTTCATAATTCAAAGTCAATTATACACAACTTTAATTTATCTTAATAACAATCTCCATAATATTATAAGAACTGTTTTCCAATTTCACCACTGATTTCTTCCCCATTTTATTTATTAAAAGTAGCTTGAAGACTATAAATCAATAATATATCGATGTTTTTGATATATTACTGATTTATATTAATACTAATAAATAAAATCCATATAATACTTAAATAAATTTCCCGAGGAAATTATTTCATTATAGTAATGTATAAAATAAGGAATTCAATAAACATCATTAATCAACATACATTTAAAATTTTTTAATTAAATTGTTGATAATTTTTAATTGATCATTTTAGTTAATTAACTTAATTACACAGAAAATACCAATTGGCTCCCTATAGTGCATGGAATTGATTATTTTTAAACCAAACTATATTTTAGAATGAATTAAATTTCATTGCAAAAAAGTTGATAAAAATTAAAATCAATTAATTCATCTGTAAAACAATTTCCTAAATTCCAAAAACAAGAAATTTGATTCATTTATCAACAACTCTCTACAAATGATTCGGGTGCGCACATGAACAAATAGTTGTAATAAATTGAAAAATTGAGCAAACTCTATGGAATTATTCAAGGTCGATCTGAAATCATCCGATTCGTATATTTTGGTGACATAATTCGCACTATGTGAGCAAAGTAATTGTAAAAGACTAGTTGGTTTCAATCGGTGTGATGTCGGAATGTATTTCTAGAAAAATGTTGAGCAAATTTTCCAATCCAAATAAATAGCCGTCTTCATGATTTCCTTCAATCCATGGAGAATAGTGATCAATCTTACAATTGGGAGGCAAAGGAATAGTTTTACCAAAATCAATCATCCATGTGTTGGCGTTTCCGTTTTTGTCATGTACGAATAGCAGTGAACTACCGATAAACTAAAAGTAGGATATGGTTAATCAAATAAATCGATTTTTAAAAAACTAAAATCAGAAATAATTTCCTAATAAATTCATATTAATAAAATATTAATAAAATTTTCTGTAGTAATTGATTATAAGAATTCTACTAAAAACTGATATTATTCATTGGCAGAAATTTAAAGAATAATTCCAATAACAAAATCTATTTCATTACCTAATTGTTTCTGTTTTATTTAACCGCTTAATGCACAGTTCCGTGACATATACGGGCAACGCTTACTTGCAGAATTGGAACGTTGGACTCTGCGTAGTCCCTTGTTTTAAAACTTATCATACGCAATTAAAATATTAAAAAAATATATTTTTTCTTTTATATGTGAGATAAAATAGGCATAAATAATAATTATTTGTAAAAAAATTAAATGTCTTTTTTGAACCTAAATTAATAAAATAAATGTGCATTAAGGGGTTAAAAACAAAAATTATTGAAATCAATAAGCGATTTTTCATTAATCAAAGACATCAATTATATTTTAAAAATGTATAAATTTATTCAGATTCTAAAAAAAGAATTTATTTAATTTTCAAAAGTGCTTTAATTATGTTTAAATTTAAATATATTTTAAAAAATATGAAGTGAAAAGAAACCGAAAAGAAAGATCCAACCAGAGAGGAAGACTCATTACATTTCGTATTACAGTGAATAGGTCATTTTCGAGGGCGAATAACAACTGCGAAAATCTCTTATTTTATAATATTATTTACAATTTGTAAAACCTCAAACTGTATATAAATGGTGTCAACATTACTTTATGGTTGATCATACTAGTTAAATATTGGCATACAAGGAACACAAAAAAATAATACATTAAGGATTAACAGTTCAATTCAATAAATTATGTGTTACAAATGAAAGTTCTGAACTTATGTTTGAAGTAACAAAAACTATCACTGAATTAGAATTAAAAAATCTATTTTAAAATTCTGAGATAACTTGCGGAGAAATCAAAATTCAGAAAATATTTGGATCAACGCCCTTTCCTTGTCAAATAGCAAGAAAAGGCAAATAGTAAAAATTTAATAAAATATTCAATTTTTAAAAAAAAACTTGAATTTAAAATATATGCTGAACTGATTAAACTATAACAAATTATATGGTTATATGGTTTATACATGATTATCTTATTATTACAGATTTCTCCATTTTTCGTATTTTAATTTCATACTTTAAAGAATTATTAAAATATTCAACAGTTTGGGTATTTACACCAGTTATCGTACTCACAAAACAATATTTATGACAAACAGAATTATGTATAAACCATAAACTATGCTAATCTGCCATGAACGTTAAAATACTGCTGTCTCTCATCTTCATTCTAGTAGGTGACGTGCCAGCAGCTCTTGATGATTTGATCGATGACTGTCATACAGAACTGACTCCTATCACATATTATTGAGAAGACACTTAGGTCGGATGAAAAAGAAGACGCCGACTAGCAAATCTTAGGTTTGCGCAAAAGAAACAGAATATCGCGGAGTTGTTGATCCATAGGCGCACTAGTCAAAATACATTCAACTTAATCGACGCATACAAGTTTTACTCACAACTTACGGAACATTACCATTAATGGATTATCTACTAAATGTCGCAAATAACGTCTCAGCGAAGTAATTGACTTTTCAACGATATACGTTGCTTTCGTAGATTAATTTTTAATGAATTTGAATGAATTAACTGGTTCTTAGTAATTTCCTAATCGAAGTTATTTTGTGCGCATTAATTAAGAATTTAATAAAAAGTAAATATTAATTTATCGAAAGTTCAAAATTTTATAAAAAAATATTTGATTAATACTGTTGATATTAATGCCAAACAAACAGCAGAGATTCAGAAGTCCATTGAAGTTCATTACATTCCAAAAATAATGACTTACTTCATGGTCCCAAAAGAACATCGATTGTGTAAGTGATATCTTCAAATCGCAAAGCCTTTTAATGAAAGTTTCCTGGAAAATATTAAATAAACAAATAATGAATGAAATAAAAATCCTATGTATAAGTCTGAAGAACATAATTTTTATAAGATTTTAGCTAAAATTAATATCTAATGGTATTACATTATATGGGAAAATAGGAAACTGTACATGTACCTAATAATTTTACAATGAATTTGATAATAGAATATTTAAAAATAGATTAATAAAATCTTATAAATGTTCAAAATAGGAAAAAATATTGAAACAACCATAATAAGACATAAATATTTGTAAAGAATATCTAAAATTTGAAAATCCATTAACACCTTAACGTGTATGCTCGAGATATAAAAATAAAATTGTATTTTATAGCGATTTTTTTTCAAAAAGCGTGCGTTAATGGTGGCGGGACAAAATGGTATGTAAGTTCCTATAAAATTCTGACTGCAGATCCAGCGTACCAAGAAATTGAAGTTATTTGTAATTATAACACGGAGATCGACTTCATCGGCAGACAAAAGAAGAGGAAGAAGTCCACCAAGATTCGCAATTGAGCTGTGGAATAAATATTCGAGAGTCATCAATAACCTTCTTAGCAGGAGCAATGGAATCAAGGATTAGCACAATGCTTTCAACAATGTTGTTGGTTTTGCTCATCCGTCCGTAATAAAATTA
Organism: Schmidtea polychroa; assembly: GCA_959609185.1. Classification (NCBI taxonomy): domain Eukaryota; kingdom Metazoa; phylum Platyhelminthes; order Tricladida; family Dugesiidae; genus Schmidtea; species Schmidtea polychroa. Next base: position 37,407 of record CAUHTR010007412.1, on the reverse strand, counting down.
GATCAAAAACTACAACAGGAGCAACATTCCACTCAACTTCATCGTCGTCAACTTGAGCTGGGTGAAAAACCGAAAAGAAGAAAAAATAATACGTCCGCATAAATAAAGCACTTCACATCATGGTAGTCGATTATAACAACCATGACCCGGTAACATTTTTTGGAGATATTGCGCGCGTGCTCAATATAAATGGTGTCTGACAGCAACTTTATAGCAAAAGTGTATAAACATAAACGAAACATTGTAAGGCCAATAGTCTTAGATGTTTGAAATTAAATTTTATAACTTAGTTATTCATTATAATTTATATATTTTTATTTGACTAGTCTAGATTTTTCTAATATTTTTTATTATTATTAAACAAAAGACGGAAAGAACCAGACATTTATTCTAAATAAAGGCAACTTACCTTTCTAATCATTAATCTATTCCTTCAAAATTAATGCTTCACGTATTAGGCCAATAATTAACTAACGACATTTAAAAAATAAACTTATTACTCTATTTAAATAGACTTGAATCTATACCATTTTGTACATTGCAACATTTAATCCTAGTACCATGTTGACTGAACCATTTTGTAGACAATCGTCATGTTCAAAAGATATTGCTTACAGAAAAGTATTTTCATCTAAGAGAACATAGATCTCCTGGAACAACGCGTTCATCATATTTGGTTTTATTTAGAAGATTAGTCCATTTATGAGTAAATAAAACAACTTATTATTCCCAACGTTATATTAAATCAAAGATTTCACAAGTCTTTGAAGAATGTATGAAGGGATTACGTTTATTCTTATTGGTGAAATTTAATAATTTAACAAATGGAAAATTTTGAATTCTTAATACAATTAAAATAATTAATTTATTAAAAATTATTTATTCAAAAGTTATTTCTGATAGAATGATTAAATCATATAAAATACAATTTGCTATAATAAAACATAGATCATCAAATTAAAATAAATATCTACGAAAAATTGTTCATATATTTGCCTATTCTAAAGATTAAAACTAGTGAAACTCTACAAAAACAGGGAGACAAGCAACTACCAATTCTGTGGCATTCAATACCAAAAACACGTTGCTAATACATTGCTTTAGTGTCTTTGAAGCTAATGAAACTGATTCTTTTCTATAACCCAGGTTAATTAGAAAAATTATGACTTTCTTTCATCACTCTAATACTTTCTCCGACGCTGCATCCGTTACTGCAGACTGTTATGCCTATCAGTCATAGCAAAGCTCATTATTTGGATTTGAAAATTAATAAAAGATATAAATTCAAAGTCGCCAAAATTATTTGTTTTCAAAAAACATCAATGGAAAAGTCATTTAATATTATGAAAGCCTAAGACGCAATAATAATATTACAATAAAATAATTTTAATGGAATCAGTGGTTAAATTAGATAGAAGAATATTTATAGGAGGTTAGGACACTCTTGGTGACTTCATTTAAAGATTCGCTACAAATTTAATTCCAACTTTTAAGGATTCTAAATATAATCCCTGGAAAAGTTTTATCAATCAATAAAGATTTAATAAAATTATGTTATGTAAAATTTCTCTGTCTTTAAGCTGAGACCCAAAAAATAACTTTAATTAGTAATCTGAAAGCAAATAAATAAATTTTATAGATAATTATCATTCTTCTCTTGTGCAACATGTACTTATTTGAAGAAACCGTATAAAATCCATGCATATGAAAATATATTCTACAACTCATATAAGCATAATAATCAGTAATCTCTCGAATAATGCTAATAATCTGGTTCCGCAGAAACAGCGCGAAAACAGAGCATTGTGATAACCGGGTCATTCGGGTCAAGCATATCATTGGGAGAATTATTGACACGGGTGACATTTTGTTATTTTCAATAAGCAAGTAATGTAATTAATGTGGATATATACTAATTTCTCCATCATAGTTTGGTATCGTGATATTGTTACATGGAAATCACTACAATAAATTTGCATAGAAATCCAAGCCACATCATTTGCTATACATTGATCCTACCAGAATAGATTCCAGTAATTAATTATGTTTAGGAATCCCAATCACGCGATTATATTCAACTTTTCAAGATTCATATTTTTCATTTTCGATAAATAAAACCGACAATTTATTAGTTCTACATTCTAAAATTCTAGTGAGATATTTGTGATATAAAAGCATAATAATTATTCAGAACAACGAAGTTTATTAGACTGAAAATTCACAGCTGTGTTGTTGATCAATCAGAAATGAAAATTGTTTCGTATTCCTTTTTTTGTATTTTTAATTTTACGCAAATAAAGCAGACATCTTCCATCTAAAACGTATTTATTTCATTTCAAATCGATGGGTTAAACAATTTATCAAAAATGTCTTGAAAATAAATGTTATGAAGATTATTGTTTTGTATAACAGACGTGATAATGTCGAAAAGCACATTTATTCACTGTCTAAACTTGAGCGAGTAGATCGTTAACAGCGGACAAAATATATACAGGGATGAGTCAAAAATGTTGTATGTCAAAGAAAAATTCGATACATTTTGGAACGCTTATGATGAAGGGATTTATTATACTGACACCTCGAGGCCCTGATTAGAACACCAAATTATTTAATAATTAGATAGCTCATATTACCATAAACAAATTGAACATACTAAAATATCTCGTTTATCGTCGATAAAATCTATAAGAATCTGCTTCACTTCTTCGCGGTCTTTCGTTCGTTTATAATCCCGACTTTGAGTTCCAACTACTTTCTATGAAATCAGTAAATTAATTATAATTGTGAACGAGCAACATTAATACTCATACATATAAATTCAAATATATATATATATATATATATATATATATATATATATATATATATATATATATATATATATATATAATATATATATATATATATATATAACATATCGGTGTCAATTTTCAAGCATTTTAATAATTAGTTTTAAAGTCATTTTTAATTAAAATTTATAATAAATTTTCAAAAATTTTAATATCCAGTTCTCTGCTACACTTGACAGATATAATCATGAGAAAATAATAATTCAGGAAATCAAAACTTCTCCCCGAACGAATGAAAAACGAATCTCAATGGAATTGATGGCAACAGAGTACATAATTATACTAAATAACAAACAACAGCAGATAAGATATAAAAATCATTTTTTCGGCATAACAATTTTTGCTTCCAACAGACTGTTGTGTTTTATATCGTAGAGGTTTAATATACCATTTATGATGGATTATTACAGCTTTATAATTCCTAAGGTAATAGAAATTGCTAATCTTTTCAGTTGACAAAATATTTTTTAGTCAACTTATCAAATATTTTAACTTGGATGCTATTTTAATCAAATTATCCGAAAAATGTATCTTGGGAATGAAGAGTGTTTTTACATTAACTTAAATAAACCACAACTCAGATTCCATAAACAAGTTGAATATTGTTTCTCAAATAGAGTTATGCAAAACTTTAATTGATCATTTTTTTAATAATAAATAAAATGCTAAAAGTTATAATAATACATGAAAATCTTATGATTGATTTATGTGAATTAATGCTGTTATTGCTCGCCTGATTGGTTTTATGAAAATAAGTGAAGTAATAAAACTTTACATAAACTCGCTTTTTAGAATCGGATGTGGCAATAATAATTAAAGGAATTGGTAATGTTGCATATGAGGGTACAAGTCTGGAAAAAAGAAACACACACAATTTTTTGTCCAGGTTTTTATTTTTACAATTTAAGTTATGTAAGTTATATATAAAGGCATTTGCAATCACTAGTAAGGTATAATCACTAGTAAGGAATCCCTGGAAGGAATAAGGCATTAAAATCCACATATTTGCATTCCTGATTAGTGTAGTTTTTTAATTTTTCATATCAATATTAACTAAAGACATGTTCAATTATCAACATTTAAATTGATCAAACTTTACTGTTCAAAAGTTCATGAAATGATTTCACAATTTTTTTTAGAGTAACTTGTTAATTCAAAAACAATTTCAGTGAAATGAAATCATTGTCTTCATTGATCATATAAAAAAGACTCGTCATGTCAAGAATACTTAAAAAATAATGATCAATTAGTCAAAAGGTCTTTTCTAGGTCTTTATTGACATAAGCCAGAAAGAATTAAAAGACATTCGACTATTAACATTGCTTCTTCAATAATTAAATTCTTTCAATAATTCCATAATAATCAAAAGTATATTCATTACTTAAAATTCCAACTGCTAAAGTCTCAAAATGTTCAGGTACGTCTGGAGACACGATGTAGTACAGTGATAGTTTGAAAGTATGTGGTACCATAACCACAAGAATACTTTATCCAGTCGTTAGTTAATTATAGAGGGAAGCTAAACCAATCGAATGGAACAGATAAATATACGAATTAATAGAATTCTGGAAATAAATAAGTATAATCTTGGAGCGAGAATTTGTCACATTAAATTTCAACAAATCCTTCAAAAGTCAATCCATAAACTTCAGTATATCAAAAAAATTCTAAATCCAACCAGAAACATACATTATCAAAATATTACCAAATCTTTTTATTTATCCGTACATAAAAAGGTTCATATTTTCACAAAAACATGTTGATGACGTGTTAAAAAAGGTCAAGAAGTACTCTTTTAAATAAAGAATAGACATGATAACAAATCTTTACGGAACAATGTCAAGCAAAAGCTTCAATAAAGAGAATAAGATTCTATTTTTTTCAATCTTTGATATTTTATGAAATAGTATTATGAAAGCAGTGTTCCATTAATTAGCACTTAGTGACTGGTACTTGTTTGACCAAACTTTCTATATCTGATTTTAGAAATCATCAACATTAAACCTAGATCTCTACGTGAAACGATAGGAAAGAGGATTACCAAGTTAAAATGATGATAAGTCGCAGATTTGAACAAAAAGGTTAAACATATAACTAAAACCATATTTATATATAGTCTATAATGAACTTGAAAAATGAAAACTTTTTCGGGTAAACCAATTAAATGTTATTTATAAAAATCTTCAAAAATAAAAGCATTATATAACATGATTAAATATCATTAATTAAATATCATAATTAATATCAAATGCTATAAGCAAATTAAAATGTACAATGAACTAAACTATGTCTGCCCAAACAGAAATTACTGCAAAAGATTTGTTCAACAACGAGAGGTTTTTTGTTTTGTTTTATTTGTAAGTTGTACATGTTATTTGTGAAATTAATTCAGAAAACCATGATTGCAGCAGATAAAATATATTATCAATTTATAAAGAGAGATAGAATTAATTCGTGTTTTTATACTTGAAATTTGAATAAAAGGAACATATACAACCCAACAACCATTCCTTAAATATAGTTGATTACTTGTAGATATCACTCAGTCTCTTGTCGAATATTATCATAATACTTCATTCGATGAGACGAAATATTACAAAATCACCTTTACGCCTATTTGTTAATAAAAGCGATCTTACCAAACATAGCGAATCAAGAAGAACGTGGTCTGATCTATATATAGAATAGGAAGGATTTCCATATCCATCAGTTCTTTACGTTTCTGCTGCGTCTTTCAAAAATTTATGTAATGAACATTGTTCTGATAAATGAGTAATTTATTAGGATTTATTAGAGCAGGTAACCAGAGTGCAGATTATCATGAATTGTTGCAGTTGTACACTATAAGGGTAGGTATCAACTTACCTATTTGCTAAAACTAATAACTTATACAAATATATATCAAAATCCCAACATTCACAAATTTATAGAAGCATCCAATATAAATCATTAATTCGACTGGTTTGTGGAATGTTATTTCGCTAGTTGTCGCAACTCATCTTCGTTCACATTTAAGGCCATCATAAAAAGCCTATATCTCATACTTCAAATGATAGTACATTAAGCACGCTATTTTATTTCTGTACTTTTTTTCAATAATACAAATTTAATAAGTGACAGTTGATATTGTCAGTCCATCTATTAACTAGTGACAAACCCGTACGCGGATCACATTTTTATCAGCAATCATTCTAGAAAGAAAAATATATAAGTAAAAACACTTCTATGTAAACAGATCTCCTTTATTAAGATATTATTGTAATAACCGATTAATGAATTAATTATTAAAACCAATATTTCAGTGTAAAAGAACATGAAGTTCTTTGACTCAGCAAAGTAATTTAGATATCATATTTTCGTAGACGATATATTTTTATCATTTGCGATCCAAAATTTTTTTTGTGAATGACTAAAAAAAAATAAAAAGTAATAATAAGATTGGAACAAATAAAAGATATTATTACAGTAATCGATCGGCGATGTTAAAAGAAAAATTTATTTCAGCTGCGAGCTAAAATGTTTGAGCAGACCTGATTAAGCGAAGCATTTCTTAAATAATATTAGCACATTGATCCTATATATGCTTGAAAATAGAATGAAATAAATCATTTAAGAATGAGAATCTTTCAAAATTTTTACTCAACCTTTTAATTAAATTTTAATTATGAAATTAACACAATTAAATTTAGAAAATCATTCCAATTTTAGCAATTGAATCATAAAAATTTGGTAAAAATAATATTAATTGCATAATTCGACTTTTTTTATTAGTCGTGACTGATATGGACGAATCAAACTGAAAAAGCGCTAGAATCAAAAACAAATCTTACATCACTTTTAATACCAAATTTCTGAAACGGAAAATGAATCCATAAATACAATAATATTTGAAAATTTTCAACACCATTATAAAACTGATTGATTTAGAACAATGGTTCCTGAACTTTTGAAGTTACGGAGCACTTTTGATTATAAGAAAAATTTGCGAAGCCCCATAATCATAAAGAAATCTGATCTAACAATAAAATATATGGCTTCTATTTATACAGGTTACAAAAACCAAAATAAGAAAAAATAATTATAAAATAGCCAAAGTTTCATATTTGTGACATTCTGGGCGGAAAAGCGGTTGGGAACCTCTGGTTTAGAATTTGAAAAAAAAATTTTCAAATTATTGAATTTTACAAAGGATTTGATTGTCATTGATTACATGGAATCAATAGTAACACTAATTTACTGAACTTGAAATTTATTTTATTGGTTCCAAATTACAAACCATGACAAATTTCGCTTTTTCAATAACATCCATAATATAATTAGCATGCCAATTGCAATTACGAACTGCAACTATTCTCAAAATTTTAGCTAACATAAACATAAGCAATACTCTATTGGCGTCACAAGGGGCGTGCGGTGGTGCGGACCGCCTCGGTAAAACCAAAATGCAAAATATCACTGTAGATCAGGAGTGGCCAACCGGTGGCCCGCGGGTCATCAATTGGCGGCCCGCATGCTTTAATATTTTGAAAATATAATAAAAACTTTTTAAAATACGATATAATACAAAAAATGTAATAAATGCAACACAAAGAATATATAGTTAATAATTACAATACAAACTATTTACAATACAACATATTTTTATCTATCTTAACCAATTAGTTTTATATGCTACATTTTGAAAATTTGCCCGATTCATTATGCTTTATAATCAGGGCTATCAAGTATAAATAGTGCCAGTTTATCCTGTACCTAAGAAGCATAATTTATTTACCATGCACGCAAATGCTTAATTGTTTTTTTAGCGGTTGTCTCAGATCCCACTACGGGCTATTACTGCGCTTCTCCTGTTCCTTAGTTGGAATTAGCACAGAAGCATTAGTTAAAAATTTACGCCTTTCAAACCTGCGGCCCGTCGCATTATTCAAAAATATTGTAATGGCCCTTTTACCAAAAAGGTTGGCCACCCCTGCTGTAGATGATTCTATGTCACTCCATGAAATTATTCTAAAGCATTGTTTTTGCCTAGCCGGCCAAATGCCCAGCTAAGGGCGTAACTCTTGACAAGGTGATTATAAAGCTAGAGAGGCTAAGACTTTTTATGTACGAACAGCGCAATCACGTTGTGTAGCAAGCAATCGAACAGGCGCTTTTAAAATCAGACCAATATAGAATTTCAGTAGAGAGCAGACCCAGGATCAAGAAGAGAATTACAGGTAAGAAGACAAGAGATGCTGAACTAACACTGCAAGAAGAAAACAAGAGAGCGATGCTTGAGTGTATTGATCACTTTCATTCAGAACTACAGCTCAGATCAAGATCCTTCAAGGAACTAGAAGCCATGTTTGAGGCTGTTCAAGCCAAGAGTTTGATATCTGCCACCGAAGAAGAGTTACTGGTGTCCAATTTTATTTAAAAAAATTAATGAATTAGTTTGTTTAAAAAAGAGCAATTTAGATTAATTTACATGTTTAAAATCTTATAATATAAATTATAATTTCTCATTTTTTACGGAGAACGCGGAGATACGTCTACTTTTAAATTGATTATATAAAATATCAAATGGTAATTTCAAGATATCAACAGTCAAAAATGAGTCAAATAAAATATATAGTATTAGTAATCAATAAGAGTAACATAATAGGAAAAAGACCAAAAAATTATTAAAATCAACCCATATAAGAGAAAAAATTTTCAAGAATTCTTTTTTACTTTGAAATAAAATAATTGATTAAAATACCAGGAAGAAATTTTTCAGACACAAGATGAGCAAGAAAAAAACATAAATTTTATTGATAATTCGAATACACAATATTAATTGAACGCAAAACTAATTTAGTCAACGTCGCACTATTTTGATCAATAAATTTAGTTAATTATTACTATTATTATTATTATTATTATTATTATTATTATTATTATTATTATTATTATTATTATTATTATTATTATTATTATTATTATTATTATTATTATTATTATTATTATTATTATTATTATTATTATTATTATTATTATTATTATTATTATTATTAAATTTTTGTAAATTATACCTTGACTCCCTCAATTCTAAACCCTAGAGTAATAGTAGAGCTCAGAGTTTCGCGCCACTGCATATACCTCGGTTTTAAAATTGCTTTGATATTATGTTCATGTTCAGTCGGTTCATTTTCATCTATTTCCATCATTTTTTCATACATATCCTAGATTTAAATTAAAATTGATAAAATTTATAATGTATTATTAGAAAATAATGAAAAATAAAAACATTTTTACAAGAACATTTAAAAGAATATTTTACAATTAACCACTTAATGCACACATTAATTTCAAATTTTCTGTCAAAAAATGATCAGTTTTTTATTTCACTAGTACCCATATACAATTAGAAAAAAAATAAAAGTATTTTCAGTGGCGTAGCAAGGGTATTTTTTACAAGAAGGAAGAAAATTAAGAAAATGGTATTTTTTGAAAATAATATATATTTTATAATTACAAACATTTAGTTTTGATATAAGAAAATATTTTATTATAAAATTAATTTTTTATTATTTTATATAAAATAATTAATTTTATTAAAAATTTTCAAAAACTTAATTTCGTATGGTGTGCCATAAAACTGGGTACGGCACATAATCATATCTTGTTTATTTCCTTTGCTTCTTCCTTTTTTATCCTTTTACTGCAGCACACAGCACAACGCCTACATGGAGCAGTTTTATTTTCCGTTGGTGGCACATATTCAGGAAATTTAGATGTTTATAATATTTATAATTTATTTCTGTAACTCAATAATACTACCTACATCCAATGTTCCCTCTAAGCCATAAGCAGCAGTGAGCAGCCTTTAAATACAAATGAGCGTCAAAATGCTATAACGTGGTTGTAAGAGTTTTAAAACGACACTACAGAAATATATCGTTATTATGCATCTGGTTATTAACATTGAAAATTTTTAAATATTCAAAATGAACCATGTGAGGAGTTAAAATTAAAATACTAAATTAAATTAGTTCATGATTAAAATTTGTAAAGTTTTAATTGAAACTTAAATTATTTTAAGATATTAAAATTGAAATGATAATTGAAATTTTAAAATAAAATAATTTTTAATAAAATTGAAATTCAAGTATGAATGCGATGGTATGTTGATATTTGGTTGAAATTAAAATTTAGAAAATGTCCCAAGAATATTTGTTTATATAATCAGATTTAATGAAATATAATTTTGGATTTAATAGTCTTATTAATTTATTTTGATGACCGAAGAATTAAATGTTATAGCTTCTAACATGGCGACCACGCCAGGACTTTGACAAAAAAAAAAAAAAAAAAAAAAAAAAAAAAAAATAAACATCAATGTTAAAATGGGCAGTATTGAAAGAAATGTAACATTCATTATAGTAAAGAATTTAATACCAGAAATTATTGGAGGAGTAGAACTACAAAGGTTATTTGGTATAGAATTGAAATGTATACTAGAAGAACATGGAAAACGTAGTGATTTCATTTGCGAAATAGAAGCTAGATTTGGGCGGATTATAACAGATGAAGAAAGATTACGTCATGCCATCGACGTTTTAAAAGTTACCGGAAATAAGAGACTGCTAGAAATATTTCAGGCAAACAAGAATGTTTTTATGGCAGATAAATGGGACATTGGGTGTACCAATCTGATAAAACATAAGATCATCACGAAAGGAGAGCCAATAATGATTAAACCGAGACGTCAGCCAATAAATTTGGAAAACAAGATTGAGGAAGCAATAAAAAATCTAGAAAACAACGGAATAATTAGGAAGTGTAATTCACCGTGGAACACACCTTTAGTTTGTGTATGGAAGAAAGAGAAAAAAGACATCAGGCTTTGTCTAGACTTCAGACAATTAAACAAGATAACAGAAAGACAAGCATTTCCAATGCCAAATGTAGATGAAATTTTAGACATCCTACACGGATCCAGATATTTTAGCTCAATCGACTTGGGAAATGCTTATTACCAAGTGAAGTTAGATAAAGAATCTCAAGAGAAAACAGCATTCTCAACAAAAGAAGGACAGTTCTGTTTTAACAGGATGCCGTTCGGTATTGCAGCGGCACCAGGAACATTTCAAGAATTAATGACGAAAGTATTGAAAGATTTGTGGAAAGATGGAGTGATGGTATATTTAGACGACATCCTAATATTCACAAAGACAGAAGAAGACCATTATAACATATTTGGAAAAGTCCTAGGGAAGATCGCAACAGCAGGACTAAGATTGAACCCCGAAAAATGTCAAATATTTAGAAAAGAAGTGAAGTTTCTGGGACACATAATAAATAAAGACGGCATACAAACAGATAATACTAAGATAGAAGCAATACAATCATTTCAAAAACCAAAATGTGTGAAGAATCTGAGGAGCTTTCTGGGTATCTGTAACTATTATCGACGGTTCATAAAAGACTATGCAAAGAAGGCAAGAGCACTAGAAAGCATATGCGGAAAAAACAATGAGAAAATAAGATGGACAGAGATGTGTGAAAAGGCTTTCAGGGAAATGAAAGAAGCATTGATAACCGCCCCAGTATTGGTATTCCCAGATTTCAGAAAAGAATTTATATTAGACACAGACGCGAGCTTCGATACTATTGGAGCAGTTCTTTCGCAAAAGGATGAAAAAGGACATGAACATGTCATTGCATATGGTTCACATGCGATGAGCAGCCACGAAAAAGGATACTGCATTACCAGAAAAGAATTATTGGCAATATACTATTTTTGTAAACATTTCAACCATTACTTATATGGTAAGAGATTCGTACTGAGAACGGACCATAAAGCTATTACGTTTATGGTAACAACGAAGAAACCAATAACTGCTCAATTCCAGACATGGATCAACTATTTAAGCAGCCTGGATATTAAAATGGAATACAGGAAAGGAACAAGCCATACAAACGCGGATATGCTATCCAGGAAAACATGCGGAACATGTGTACAGTGTATGATGGAACACGAAGACGCAAAAACCGGCAAAATTAAAACCAGAATATTAACAGTAACAGCAGAAGGCGGATAAAACAAGTGGCAAAATGACAATATGGAGGTCCAAGAAATAAAGAATAAGTTAGAAAATAAAGATTGTAAGTTCATAATGGAAAACAACACGGTACTAACTAAGCAAGGTAAAATATGGATACCGTCAGATAATAGACAGAGGATGATAAAAGAAGTACACGTATTGCTGTGCCATGCAGGTGCACAGAAAGTAACAAAATATATCCAGAATAACTGCGACATGGAAAATTTAGCAACGGAAGTAAAAAAGGTAATTGAGAACTGCGAAAGATGTCAGAAAATGAAAACGATAACAACCAAGACAAAGGAGGAAACTCAAACAATAAAGAGTACAGAACCATTCGAGAAGATATATATGGATATATGTGGGCCATTGAAAGAAACGTTCAACAAAAAGAAATATATTTGCGGAATCATTGACCACTATAGTAAATACATCTCATTAACGGCCATAAACAAGCAAGACGAAAAAACAATTAGTGAGACGTTATTAAATAAATGGATATTAAAGTTTGGAGCTCCAAAAGAACTTCATGTAGATTGTGGGAAGAACTTTGAAGCAAGAAGTATAAAAGAACTAGCAAAGGCAGCTGGCATTGAATTAATTTTCTCAAGCCCATATCACCATAACACGAATGGTATTATTGAAAGACAATTCAGAACAATCAGAGAGTATATTAACGCGTCATTGAATGAAGGAGGAAGGAAAAACTGGGCTGATATAGTGCCAGAAATAGAATATACGTTAAATGCAACAGTTCAAAAAACAACGGGAGTAAGCCCAGCAGAGATTATATTTTGGAGGAAAATCGACAGAATGAAATGGTACTCGAATAAAGAAATAAATAGAGAAGATATGGAAAAGAGAATAGAGGATAAAACACTAAAACCAAAAATAAGCAAAACAGTGAGAGATTTTGAAATGGAAGATGTGGTCTTGATCAAACAAGAAATTCGAAATAAAGACGATGCAAGGTGGGAAGGGCCGTACAAAGTGATAAAGAAAATACATGAACGAAGCTACTTACTTAAAGATCAAAATGGGAAGATGGTAGTCAGAAATGTTGAGAAGATCAAACATTTTAAAAAAGGGGGATGTGAGGAGTTAAAATTAAAATACTAAATTAAATTAGTTCATGATTAAAATTTGTAAAGTTTTAATTGAAACTTAAATTATTTTAAGATATTAAAATTGAAATGATAATTGAAATTTTAAAATAAAATAATTTTTAATAAAATTGAAATTCAAGTATGAATGCGATGGTATGTTGATATTTGGTTGAAATTAAAATTTAGAAAATGTCCCAAGAATATTTGTTTATATAATCAGATTTAATGAAATATAATTTTGGATTTAATAGTCTTATTAATTTATTTTGATGACCGAAGAATTAAATGTTATAGCTTCTAACAAACCACATAATAATATTGAGTATCGAAAATTCGTAATGTTTTATAATAAATATGTTAATTGGAAGGTGAAAATAAAATAAAAAATAGCACATTTAATTTAATTTAATTAATTCAGCACATTTAGAAAAATGAAGATGGAAGGACCTCTAACTTTTGTCTTGTGATTTTTCCATCTTTCCAAAATTTATACACCGAATCGAGATCGACATTTTGACCGCTTAAGAGGTAAAATTTAATCCTCATCAACATATCTAGGTGCCCCACCTCCAGTCTGTTTCGCGATTTAGTTTTAATGTTGTTCATCAAACTGAATCCACGTTCTGCGTCTGCACTAGAGGCTTGAAACGTACCACAAATATCAACTAACGGCGCCATTGTCGCAAATTTTTCTTCCGACAGTACATAAGTAACAACGTCTGCAAAAGTTTTTATTGTTCCTGTTATCAATTTCTCGGTCAAAACATATTTAAATTCAGCATATTCTGCTCTGATAACTTCGTTAACTTCTTGTTTCTCAATGTTATCATCGTTGGAAGAAAGAAAATATTCATACTTTTCGGCCAATTTTAGCACATCATCATTTCCAAATTCAAATGTATTGTGTGCTTTTATTGTTTGCGTATCAAATGCCACCCATTCTTTTAGTTCTCCTTCCGGGAATCTATCTTGCAAATGAATACAAACTCGTCCAATAAATGACAATATCGTCGAATTATCAACATCTTTATATCCATCTTGTGAAAGTAAATCGCCGACCTCCTTGCTCCAGCTCATTCTCCCTTCTAAATATTGCGATTTCAATTTGTTTATCTTTGCTTTGGCAAACTGAACAGCTTCAATTGTTGTAATGCAGCTCCTCTGAAAAATACGAAACAGCTCCGCAAGTTCGGCCAGAACGTCGTTTAAAATGAGAATTGCAACATGAACTTGGGGATCTCCCAGCTTATTAAGGACGAATTTAGATACCGGATCGTTGTCAGCATCCACATGTTTTGTAAAATATTCTATTGCGACAGAATAGTTACGAACCAAAGCTCTCACGGCAAAATGCCGCGACAGCCATCGAACTTCATTCAGCGGTCTAAACGAGACACAATCGGTGTCGGCAACATTAGCCAATTCTTGAAATTCGGATTTCTTCACACTTGATCGACTAAACAATGTATATATTGTTCGAAGCAATAATTCAATGTCCTTCATCAACGTCATATTTTTCCATGCATCGTCTATTCCCAAGTCTTCTCGATGTGCAACGCAGTGCTGCTTGGACAAATGAGGAACCTCAGCTCGGAGCAAAGCAGCTACACCATTTCGCTTGCCAAGCATCACTGACGCTCCATCCGAAGTGAACATGACCATCTTCTGCAAATCAAGATTGTTTTCAATGTAAAATTGTTTAATTGCTGAAAAAATTGTCTTGCTGTCGCAAGCCATTAGTTTAACAATTCCAGCAAAATGCGTTTTATGTGTCGTAGTTATTATTGGGCGATATTTTACGTAAATTATTAACATCTTAGTTACTGAAATGTCCGTGCTTTCGTCCACAATCAATGTATAGGAAGGCAGATGCACGGATTTCAGTCATGATGGTCTCTTGTACAACCGCATTGATGCATTCCACGAATTCAAAGGCATAATTTTTGCTTCTCCAGCTTTCTGGAATGGGAACGTACTTTGCCATATGATCATGAATTTCTTGTGCCGAAAGCATTGAAGAATTCATCGAAATTGCTAGCAATACATTATCTATTAATATTTTTACTTGTTCGCCTGTTCGTTGTCGATCATTAAGGTCAATTCGCAGCTACCTTTCAACGATGGACTCATTCATCAGAGTTTTAATACCAGTTCCAGAATTCAATCGTTTAATTTTTGCAACCGAATCCAAATGAATCTGTTGAGTAAGATGTCTTTTCAAATAATCAATTTTCCAATGCACCCAAAATTTGCCGGCAGCAAAATCGCTCTTAGATTTTGCTTCTGAGCATATTTTACATACCACACCCTCCTCCATAGAAAAGCTAAAAATGCTCCCCATTTCAACACATTTAGTTTCTTTTGATTCAATAGTTTCCGTTTTAATTAATTCTTTCAGCCATGACAGTTTAAAAGTGGCGGCAGATCGTTTCCGAGGTGTTTCTAACGCAAATAATTCGTCTTCGTATAATTTTCGTTTTGTCATTATATTTTATGAGGATTAAAAAATACAAAATTAATATTAAATATTGGCTTATACATTTAAAACTATATGATATACTCCGATAAAACTGTGTATAAATGATTCCTAAACCGACTAGATGCAATGAAATAACACTCAGAATTGTGGTTTGTGCTTAGGCTAAACTCGTCCATTCAGCACAAGCCCACAGGAGTAAACGCATTAATTAGCTACAGCATATATTGATTCTGGGGGGTCTGGGGTTAAAATTCATGTCATATACAAGAAGAAGACATCATCTGAGCAACAGTGGCGTTAAGGCATTCGAGCCAAGCATATAAATATCATTATTGTACTAAATGCACTGAACACAACAATTCATGTGAATATT
Source organism: Schmidtea polychroa (assembly GCA_959609185.1). Lineage (NCBI taxonomy): Eukaryota > Metazoa > Platyhelminthes > Tricladida > Dugesiidae > Schmidtea > Schmidtea polychroa. Next base: position 21,532 of record CAUHTR010007412.1, on the reverse strand, counting down.
TAAGAGATATAATAGCTTCCGAGGGTAGGCCGACACAGACTTGATGCTACCGAACCACCTCTCTGTTAAATAATGTTCTGCTTCCTGCTATGGTGGCAAGAGTGACACCTGATACCCAGAATGCATGTTTGTTTAACTTCCCGTGAAACTGTAACTTAACGAAAATAATAATGGCACACGCAGATCTATTTGCGATTATTGTCAACACTGTATTCTATAACTGTAGCGACTATGTTGAAAACTAAGTAGATAACCGGTCTTCGCTGCTGGTGGTCCATTTACTTCGACAATTTCCGTGTGCTTTTTACTAGGAACAACTGCCATGAAACGGTTGAATTAAATATACTGCGCTGAAAATAATTTTGCTGCGCTGGGGAGTTGGAGGTGCTGCGCGCGCGCAGCTTAGAGGGAACGTTGCCTACATCTATTATTCAATAGATAAACAATTCTTGAAATGCATCCGTGTCGGACACGATCATATAAACTTTCTTTACAACGTAATATTGTTGGACGTGTGACACACGAGCATGTTCAAAATTTACCAGAAAGGAATGCACGTGTCAGACGCGGATTAGTGCATTAAGTGGTTAAGTAATGAAGATTTAACTTAATTCATTAAAATAATATATATATATATTTGTTAAAAGTTTGCTAAAGTAAAGATAAAGAATAAAAGTAGCAGCAAATAGGAAAAATAGAAGACAATAATTGAGTTATAAATAAGCTTAATAATATATACAATAACTACAATGAAATATCTGAGAAGATAAAGTGCAGAATAATAATAATGACGTTAATAATTAAAGAAAACATTATTTATCATGACAAGTGTTCAAGGGTATTTCAATTTTTTTATAATATGAGAAACATCAAAACAGAATGAAGATCTGCATCATGATGAAGATCTGGAATCTGTCAAAAACTGAAGGAGCTCTGTAATAACGACCATTCAATAACGCTATATTTCTGTGAACGCATTCATTAAAGATGCAACATCAAGAACTGCAAACAACGAATTGTATTCCACATTGGGAAATGATAACGAACTCACGTCTAATAAGACAATAAATTGTTATTGTGACAAATAAAAAAATTCCATATGGAAGGTTGTTATTTTAATATTGAAAGTGGCGACAGATTCTATTTAGGAGGAAACACAAATGTGATTTAAACATTTTTTTAAAAGAAAATTTTCAACTGTGAAATGTTTCAAAATATTTAAACAATTTCGAAGTTGTATCTACATACTGCTAATATGGATCACAAATATCAACCACAAATAAATCTCAGGGATTCTATTCAAATTTTCTGATATTTATATAATAACGAAAATCAACTTTATGTAACTAAATATATCCATAATCGAAATTTCGTTACCTACTTACAAAATAAAAGTAATATAAGTATGTTCTATATTTGTAATTTGTATGAAAAAAGTCTTACTTGTCGAGGTTTTGGACAATGTTTCGCTTTAACCAATTCTTCTTCCAAATAAGTACGAGTGCCCATTTTGATATCAATTAATGACGGTTGATTAAATTTAGCAAGTAGATCTTGCATACATATATATCCTTAAAAAGTTTAATTAACTATCCAATTTGTGATAGATATAATAATAATAATAATAATNTATAGAAGGCAGATGCACGGATTTCAGTCATGATGGTCTCTTGTACAACCGCATTGATGCATTCCACGAATTCAAAGGCATAATTTTTGCTTCTCCAGCTTTCTGGAATGGGAACGTACTTTGCCATATGATCATGAATTTCTTGTGCCGAAAGCATTGAAGAATTCATCGAAATTGCTAGCAATACATTATCTATTAATATTTTTACTTGTTCGCCTGTTCGTTGTCGATCATTAAGGTCAATTCGCAGCTACCTTTCAACGATGGACTCATTCATCAGAGTTTTAATACCAGTTCCAGAATTCAATCGTTTAATTTTTGCAACCGAATCCAAATGAATCTGTTGAGTAAGATGTCTTTTCAAATAATCAATTTTCCAATGCACCCAAAATTTGCCGGCAGCAAAATCGCTCTTAGATTTTGCTTCTGAGCATATTTTACATACCACACCCTCCTCCATAGAAAAGCTAAAAATGCTCCCCATTTCAACACATTTAGTTTCTTTTGATTCAATAGTTTCCGTTTTAATTAATTCTTTCAGCCATGACAGTTTAAAAGTGGCGGCAGATCGTTTCCGAGGTGTTTCTAACGCAAATAATTCGTCTTCGTATAATTTTCGTTTTGTCATTATATTTTATGAGGATTAAAAAATACAAAATTAATATTAAATATTGGCTTATACATTTAAAACTATATGATATACTCCGATAAAACTGTGTATAAATGATTCCTAAACCGACTAGATGCAATGAAATAACACTCAGAATTGTGGTTTGTGCTTAGGCTAAACTCGTCCATTCAGCACAAGCCCACAGGAGTAAACGCATTAATTAGCTACAGCATATATTGATTCTGGGGGGTCTGGGGTTAAAATTCATGTCATATACAAGAAGAAGACATCATCTGAGCAACAGTGGCGTTAAGGCATTCGAGCCAAGCATATAAATATCATTATTGTACTAAATGCACTGAACACAACAATTCATGTGAATATTTAAGAGATATAATAGCTTCCGAGGGTAGGCCGACACAGACTTGATGCTACCGAACCACCTCTCTGTTAAATAATGTTCTGCTTCCTGCTATGGTGGCAAGAGTGACACCTGATACCCAGAATGCATGTTTGTTTAACTTCCCGTGAAACTGTAACTTAACGAAAATAATAATGGCACACGCAGATCTATTTGCGATTATTGTCAACACTGTATTCTATAACTGTAGCGACTATGTTGAAAACTAAGTAGATAACCGGTCTTCGCTGCTGGTGGTCCATTTACTTCGACAATTTCCGTGTGCTTTTTACTAGGAACAACTGCCATGAAACGGTTGAATTAAATATACTGCGCTGAAAATAATTTTGCTGCGCTGGGGAGTTGGAGGTGCTGCGCGCGCGCAGCTTAGAGGGAACGTTGCCTACATCTATTATTCAATAGATAAACAATTCTTGAAATGCATCCGTGTCGGACACGATCATATAAACTTTCTTTACAACGTAATATTGTTGGACGTGTGACACACGAGCATGTTCAAAATTTACCAGAAAGGAATGCACGTGTCAGACGCGGATTAGTGCATTAAGTGGTTAAGTAATGAAGATTTAACTTAATTCATTAAAATAATATATATATATATTTGTTAAAAGTTTGCTAAAGTAAAGATAAAGAATAAAAGTAGCAGCAAATAGGAAAAATAGAAGACAATAATTGAGTTATAAATAAGCTTAATAATATATACAATAACTACAATGAAATATCTGAGAAGATAAAGTGCAGAATAATAATAATGACGTTAATAATTAAAGAAAACATTATTTATCATGACAAGTGTTCAAGGGTATTTCAATTTTTTTATAATATGAGAAACATCAAAACAGAATGAAGATCTGCATCATGATGAAGATCTGGAATCTGTCAAAAACTGAAGGAGCTCTGTAATAACGACCATTCAATAACGCTATATTTCTGTGAACGCATTCATTAAAGATGCAACATCAAGAACTGCAAACAACGAATTGTATTCCACATTGGGAAATGATAACGAACTCACGTCTAATAAGACAATAAATTGTTATTGTGACAAATAAAAAAATTCCATATGGAAGGTTGTTATTTTAATATTGAAAGTGGCGACAGATTCTATTTAGGAGGAAACACAAATGTGATTTAAACATTTTTTTAAAAGAAAATTTTCAACTGTGAAATGTTTCAAAATATTTAAACAATTTCGAAGTTGTATCTACATACTGCTAATATGGATCACAAATATCAACCACAAATAAATCTCAGGGATTCTATTCAAATTTTCTGATATTTATATAATAACGAAAATCAACTTTATGTAACTAAATATATCCATAATCGAAATTTCGTTACCTACTTACAAAATAAAAGTAATATAAGTATGTTCTATATTTGTAATTTGTATGAAAAAAGTCTTACTTGTCGAGGTTTTGGACAATGTTTCGCTTTAACCAATTCTTCTTCCAAATAAGTACGAGTGCCCATTTTGATATCAATTAATGACGGTTGATTAAATTTAGCAAGTAGATCTTGCATACATATATATCCTTAAAAAGTTTAATTAACTATCCAATTTGTGATAGATATAATAATAATAATAATAATAATAATAATAATAATAATAATAATAATAATAATAATAATAATAATAATAATAATAATAATAATTAATAATAATAATAATAATAATAATAATAATAATAATAATAATAATAATAATAATAATAATAATAATATTAATAATAATAATAATAATAATAATAATAATAATAATAATAATAATAATAATAATAATAATAATAATAATAATAATAATAATAATAATAATAATAATAATAATAATAATAATAATAATAATAATAATAATAATCAATGACTTACTTTCGCCCTCATAGTCAATTTCACTTTTGAATTGGGGTACAAAATCTACTAAAACATCCTCATTCATCATTTGTAAGCAAATACTCTCTCGACCAGTATACTTTTTCAATATAGTTCCTTGTTCTCCCGGCTTGAAATTTCCTGAGAATTATCACTGTCATTAAATAAAATTGATTTCTTCCAACATTTAGGTTACAAAAAATTGAAAATGCCGTTGGTGGTGGACATAGATAAAAAATTCCGATTTGGTTTATATCATATAATTAGAGGAAATTATAATTTATCAATGAGAAAATTTTAAAATTTATTTAAATTAGTTATTCAGATCGACGTGTAAAAAGTATAATGTTATATTAGTATTAACATTCAACTGTGTGCCATAATACTATGAATATATCTCCTAAAGTTAACCTACTGGACATATGTAACTAAATATATTCGCCAAGTTTCCTCCAATATTTCTTATATATTTTTCTATTAATATATTTTCGATAGCATTCTCCATTTATTCGTTCATTACTATTTCTGCAATTGTCACAATCATCAGAAACTTTTGAGATAGCCTCAATAATTTTTATTCAGAAATGGAGAAAAATACAAGCAGAATTTACCAATTACTTTGAAAAAGAATGGATCAGATCACATAACTTATGGTATGAAGCTGCTAAGCTCTTCACCCCTAAAACCAAGACGATGATACTTTGTGTGAGTAGATTCTTCTTTCGAGATTCCGGATACTTTCATTTGAAGCGGTTTATAAATGATGTGATCAATATACACAGAACTGAAAAGAAGTAAAAAAAACATTGGATTTATGAACTCAAGGATATCAGTGGGCGAAAACCAATAAGAATGTTATTCCATGTGAATCTGAGAATTATGTTCAATTTTACATCCCAGCTGAACTAGAAAGCAATATATCACAAGAAGACATTGACATGGTCAAATCTTTTTTACTGAACAAAATTATCTTATTTACTGAACATTCTAATTAAAATACTGGACGTTTAATATTGTCTGTTTAATAAATAACAAATAAACAAGAATGAAGTGTCGTAAATTTTTCATATTTCATTTTGAACAACCATCCATTTAGAAAAGGTTGAAAACATATACTATATATAATAATATATATACTAATATATATAATAATATATAAAACATATACTATATATAATAATATATATACCAGAATTATATTTTAAAATTAAAATCACCAAATTTAGTATTTTAATATATTTCATACATATAAAAATATCAATCCAACAATAAAATGTTCAGATATTAGATTACAGTATGCTTTGAAAGTGATATTTTCTCATGAAATTTACATTTGTGATCTATCATTTTTCTAATATTCAAAACATGCAATCTCTGTTTTTACTGTTCAAACCGAATTGTATAATTATGTGTATATAAAATGAGATTCGAGGCATCGAAATTGGCGAGAAATATATATTATGCGATTTAGGGAAATGCAATTAGTTGACTAAATGAATTCAAAATCCAAATGTTTTCAATTGGTGATTTCAACCTTGAAATCCAAGACACACATTTAACTCCAACTTGTGTCAATTATGGAAACTAAAAGGATAGAGTGAAAATAACTAATGTAGAATGGTAATGCTTATCTATCCTTTAGATAGTTTTTGAACAATACCTATTGAAGTCGGTAGTATGCTCGAAAAGTATATATACCAATATAAATAAAATTTTTATATGCTTTAAAATGTGTTCATTTTCTGTCTGCAGTCTCAGAGGTCTATATTTTTTAAATATAAAATATTCTGTCACAGAATACCCTCCACTTGTCGAACACTTGAAAGTCTAAACAAACTAGTCAACTATTCAATGTATTGCTCATCGTGAACAACATATGCACTGATGCTAATACAAAAAAAGTCTATTGAAAAAGTACAAAAGAACTACTAGTTGACATAATTCCTCCATTGTCATTTTCAATCTATTAAATTGTTTCTCTAAAATCATGATTAAAACAACATTTGGTAAAAATTTGGAAATTTAAAATGAGAAATACTGCGATAAAATCTTGCAAATTGTCAAATGCGCATCGGTTACGCAGAGAGATATGCAATTGGAATTACTTGTTTAATCATCTCATTGATATTTTGTATTGTGAATTTTTCTGAAAATTTGTTTAATCATGTATATAATTGTTAACGGATGAGTTGATTCTATTAATGCCGTATTGGCAGGATCACGTGAGTTAATTAATGAAACTATTGTGCACTATAGAATGGTTGGAATATAGAATAATAAATTGGTTAAATTTAATGAATTATATTGGTTTGGATAGATTTTAACAGAAAATAAAATTTATTAATTGCAATTCACTTATCATATTTTTGCGAATGTAAATCACGTGTTAGCTACTGTATGAAAAGTTTTTCTGTGAGTTATAATTGACAGTGGGGTATCCATAATTAACCAAACCTACTCAAATATTAAACTTGGTGCCGTTAAGTTTGATTGATTTTAAGCTTTTGTTTGATTTCTATTCATTTATCTATTTGCCTGGCTATTTTTATTTACTTTGATTAATTAATAACTCCCAATTTCACTGCTATTGATATTGATGGTTATTCTTTTCAAAATCATGAATTAAAAAAGCAGCAATTTCTATCAAGACGGTATTTTTTATTAATACATAATTTAATGTTTTTTTATGTATCCTTTATTATATCTTAAACAAATTAAATGTAATAACTACGCTATGAAATTTTTAATTCGAATTTTTATTTGAGTAATAAAAAAAAATTTCAAAATTTTTCGAGTAGTTTGATAAAAATAACAATTTATTTCCTCGAATATTGCAACAAAATAGAGACCGAATGTTGATGTCGAGTGAAGATCTGCGAGTTTGCTAACAAAAATAGAGTCTATTGGAATTAATTTACAACAAAAAATAACCCAACTCATCTTATTAAATATAAAATATATATTCATTTATTAAAAAAATATTCTGTACAAAAAAGAAACTTTTTATTTGTGGCTAGATATATCTTCAATATTTTGTGTGCTGTGAGCTAAAATATTCGCAGATCACTGCTTTAATATATTTTAGAACTGCCCTTAATTGATGATCACTGATGTATTTAATATCCAATGTCCAAAATTAAAAAAAAGATACATGTGACTATTGTTCTTTTGAATAGCATACATGTAGAAACGACAATATTACTACTGCCGGCGATACATCATAGAAATTCTGAAGAGTACAGGCGACATTAGTAGACTTATCTTATTCACTATGCAATTGAATTACTTAAACATGAATAAACAATAGAACTAACCAACAAAGCCTAGATTTATACCATTCTACATTTTAATCTGTATTAATTAATTAATCTAATTACTGAAATAAGAATGTATCTTTTTAATGATACAATATAAATTTAAATTTCTTATTTTAATAGATAAGCATAGATTTACTGACAATTAGTTCTATTAACCATTCATAAAAAAATTTTGTACAAAAATAATAAAGATAAATATTAGTTAAGTTCACAATATATCAATCACATATCAATCAAATGGGATTCCTGAAAGAACCATTAAGAAAGTGAGATATATGATTACTACTTCATTGAAAAGAAATACAATTGGTGCGAACTGTACCCAGAATTTAATTTTGCCTTAAATGCAAAAAATTCAAAGTTTCACTGAATTTTCGCTTTTGAGATTGTTTATGGCCAAAAATAAATTTCATTTCAAATTCAAAGCATATCCAAGAACTAAATGATGATATTTCATAGTCAGTCAAAGCCAATCTAACGAATACAGTCAATTCAATGAAGGTGAGAGATCGGAATAAAAGAAAAATGGGATGCAATATGATGAACTTATGTATATCTGTCATTTATATCATCACGCCAAGTTGAACTAGAATTTCTGAATATTGTAAAGCCTAGAAGGAAGATGACGGATGATGAATATTAAAATGATACTTATTAAATAATAATATTATTTTAATATTGAGTAATATATTATTTAAAACAGAAAATATATGTTTCCGCTTGTCACAGGAACTCCTCCAAAACGAGAGTACATGATATTCTGACTGTCATTTCTAGGTCAACTATGCAATTTTCAACGTTTAACATTTTCTCCACTTAAAGTTACAGGTTTGAATTTGACAGACGAGTGTTTCTTACATGGACAACTGTATGTGGGAATTTCAAGGCCAAACAAATCTTCAACATTGTTTGATGGTCAGCAAAAGATTAAAATAAATTTGAAATAAGAAGAGGAAAAAAATTAATTATAATGAATAAAGGATAAATTTGAATCTATCCCGGCCAAAGTCGAGTAATAATGATAACAGTTTTAAATGATAGAAAATCGAATTACTCTGATTATACAAGTAAATGCTTTGATCATTTAGAGCAGATATGTCAAACACGCGGCCCACTAGCGATTTTTAATGAGAACTAATTCGTAAAATTCTAGACCTCTAATTCATCATTGACTGCATATTCAATGAAATTGGACTAGAATTAGTTATTTTAATAGTCATCAAAACAAATATAAACATGGCTGCTAACGATGAAACATGTTTGTGCACCCCTGGAGATGACTCCAGTCTAGTGGTTACTAACGTGGAATATATACTGTGTTTTTCAGTTTAACGCGAACCACTAGTCTAAATTTGTCAATGCGGTCCACGGCATGGTTTGAAATTGACACGCCTGATTTAGAGTATCAAGTAAAATGCAAAAAAATACAGTTTTCATCGAATACAAATAACATTACAATAAAAGTTTATTATCTTTAATTTTACTATTATAATTACTACATTAAAATTTCACGTTATATAAATTATTCGGATTTTCTTTCTGCATTATTTTACCAAAATGGAGTAAACTAGCAGGTGAGGGTTAGAATAGTCGAATATGGAAGCCAAAAAAATCGTCGCCAAAGAAAAAAAGCTTTAATTGGTTAAAATCGTCGCCAATGTTGAAACCCGAAAAAATGATTGAAAATGTAGTACCAAAAAATAGCCGACAATATCAAATCCTAAAAAAATAGTCGAATCCGTGTTACGGTAAACTTTGGCACCCTTGAGACATTCTATCACTGTGAAAGGTATATTCTCAGACATCACTGTTTTGGTCTTGACTGGGGAGCGTATTAAACGGATAATAAAAAGTTAATATTATTTAGCAATTTCTTTTAATTACATAATTCATAAAAAATTGTTGATTAGTTTTATTATATATACTCGAAGTTTATCCGACAGGATGTTTTGACTCCCTAAGGATACTGGTCGAAAGGGTACTATTAATATTATAATTAATGAATTTATTTTTGGGATATTTTGGCATTTGTTGGATGTTGGTTATTTTTAGGGGTTTGCAGTCGGCTAATTTTTCACGATTTTTGTCGACGATTTTTTTGGGATATTTTGGATGTCGGTCATTTTTAGGGGTTTGCAGTCGGCAAATTTTTCACGATCTGTCGACTCTTTTTTTGACTTCCATATTCGACTATTCTGACTTTTACCAACTAGCATAACACATTAGAATTGCCTATTTATGTTATACATAAACCAGCTGACTCTAAATATTAGCGACATCCGAAAATTTTTAAAAATTTGATAGATTCACCATAAAATATTTCATTTATATCTGAAATAAATTCTCAGAAGTTTCAGGAAAACTTGAACAAGTTGCAAAAATCAAATTGTGCTAATAATTGATTGGAGAAATGAATCAATAATAAATAAATGCGCTAAAATGGCAAACAAATAATTAGTCAATCTCACCAATGTTACAAACATACAATAAATATATATTAGACTTATTGAAATTGAATATAAAACATAGTAACAAAATCAGAGAGCTGAACTTGGATTGATCAATGAACTGACATTGATCATATTAAATAATTTCAACAGATTGTTTTTTAAATTTTTATCATTTTATTTATCATTAATCAATTATTATAATTTAATCAACTTAACCGGTAATAGGTAGAACACATTTTCATAAATGTAATGAAATGACAAATAATGTTGACTAACACAAAAGTCATAAAATAATGTTTGTGGAGATTTATAATTTAACTCTTCGTTTTATTTTATGAAAATGCTACGAACCCAAATGTCATGCATTTGAAGGAAACAAATTCCATAATTTATTCAAATTCAAATTTCTGCTTTCTTTCTTTATCAGCACATCAAACAAATTTATTTTCATAATTAATTATATAATTATAGGATACCTCATAAATCCTTTTTTTATTTTAAGTGAAACAGCCATCTTCTCCACATGTTTCAAACTATGTGGTAGTTGTGATTTTTACAACTATTTCTGCATATATTAAAGAGAACTGCTTCCGGCGAACAAGAATATCTATCTACTATAGCCACTAGATAATTAAACCCTTCCGATTGTGGTAGTACTTCAACGATATCCACATGTAACACTTCAAATCCGTTTCTTGTGTGAAAACTCTGTATCTGAGGTTTCAATCGCTTCTGAAATGTAAATGCAGAGTCCCAGATAGGAGGCAATTCATAAGTCGACTCAAGAACCTTTAGCAATGTAGTAAAGTCATAAGGAAAAATACAGAAAAAGTTAAAGGTAAATCTGAAAAAGTTTTAACCGCTTTAGCTAATAAATTAATAAATTGGATAATGTAAATAAAACGAACCGACAATTTGTCAATATTAACAATAAGAGATATGAATTTTTCCTGTAGTGGTTGGAATGATATTTAATTTCAAAGATGGGAAATCATTCAAACTATACTTCAAAATACTTCAAATTGTGAAAAACAATAGGTAACTATCTCTGAATTCGTCTAAAAACACTACAGTTTCCAGAAGTAGCAGCAAAATACTTACCTGAGAAATAACAATGATCCCTAACTCCATCACGGATGAATTTCCTACAAAGATAACAGGTTGTGGAAGATAAATATTGCCGTTCCTCAATAAAAGATCTACATCGGTTTTCTACCGTGAATAACGTAATATGGCAGGAAAATTGTGAAAAAAAGCCAAAGCACAATCAGGACCTATAATATTATGTGTTGTTATGCTATAAATTTGTAAAACTTATTTTTAGTAATTTTAATATTTTAAATTTAAATTAAAATTTTCGGCAAAAATTTTTTCCACGATAAAAAATGCCGTAAATTTTTAAATAATTATTAAATTTAAAACAACGACGAAGATAAACTTTTTTAAAATAAAGGATGGTCACCATAAATTCAGTTAATTAATGTCTATAATTCTAGTTTTAACTCGTAAAAATATGGCAGCATTAAAATTATGTAAGTGTGAGAAATTAGAAATATTGACATCCCTAGAAACAATTACAATTAAAAGTCCAAAAAAGAAATTTCAACCTGCGATTGACACAATAAAAGAATCAAATAAAACAATTTCATGTTGAAAGCAATTGTTATAAATAAATGATTGACATATATTATTTTATATGCCTAGAACATTTTTTAATAATAACCGCAATAAATATCACAAGAATTTCTAAAAACCTACACTATGGAAATATTATTTTTAAATTTTTAAAAGGTTGATTTAATTTAGTGAAAATAACATAATTTGTAAATAATTATAGGAACAACTTAATATTAAGTAAATAAAAGATTTTAGGAATATATATAATGCAACTGCTATTTTTTTAATAATAAATGTGTATACCTTACCTTGATGCCCAGCTATTTGAATCCATGGATATCGGTGGCGAGCACATTGTTGAATAAATGGCGTCCAAATAAAAGCAGCTTTTAATTTTCTCCAAGATGATGACTATAAATAAATGTTGTCAGAAATAAATTATTAATAATATTCAAAATTTTAAAAATAAAAATAATATAATAATAAATCATACAAGTAATAAATACAATAATAAAAATTAAAAATAAGTTAAATTGATAATCATTAATAACAATAACATAAAATGATGGTTTCTTGGTATCGACATTAATTAAATGTTAAACAAATAAATGAAATAAGCTTTGCTGCAAAATACGTATTAAGTGAGAAGTTTCGATGACAAGATAATCCTTTTTAATCTCTCAGAATTTACCTATGTTCCAATGTTCAAATGCTTGCTGATTCTCGTTCTCATATTCATTTTGTGTCTTTTCATTGATTTAAATTTCATTAAAAAAGTCTAAACACAAAATTAGATTAAATAGAAAATACAAATTAGAAATTTTAAATTACTGAAAGATTTTAAAAAGTATTCTCTTTAAAAATAATAACTCTTAAAATAATTATAAACTTATTATTCTGTATGTTTATATTCTAAAAAGGTCTTAAATTTTTTATTTAATTAAATTGATTTAATTATAATTAAAATATTTACATTTTAATAATTATTTTAAATCATCTTTAAAAACCACAAATTTCATTTCTCACCTTAAAATGTTAAATCTCTAAAATACACCAAAGTCAACAAAAGATCAGTTGAGTGATTTCATTGATTTATTCTAGTGTTAATTTTTGGATATTTATCTATGATAAGAATTGCCTCTTTAGATCAAATATATTTTTTAATGTTGTCACTGGCTAAGATTTTTATTGAAACATCTTTTTCTCTTTCCTTGGTTGATATTATTATCGAGAATTTTCCAGTGGGATCCAGATGTTCGTTAAGTCTTTGGTGCAAGTTTCTGAGTATATTCTAATGCATGCAAATAAATATAAATTTGAATTAATAAAAATAATTGCCCTAAATATTGCACGGCCTAATTCAAGAGGAATAAAATTGTATATATTTAAAAATTGTACAGCACCACATGTATTTAATTGTAAAAAAACTTATATGTTTCCATAAGCCGTAGCTTATATGTGAGATTTGAGGATGTTTCAGCTCCAATGGTATAGATCTTGTTAAAAATATCAATCTAATTGAACAGTTCAAAATCTAAACAATTATGTAATAAACTGATCAGCAATTGAATTTTATTAAAAATTTGTATAGGTTTTTTTATTATTTTTTTAAATGAAACCATAAATATAACCGTTTGGGTATTGTGAAGTCAGGATAGAAATTGCATGGAAAACCTATAGTGTATAATATGTAGATGGGTCAATAAAATAAGCAATATTTCACTGTTATTGGATTGAAACAATCAACACAAGTGCAAGTTCTATGAAATCAAATTTGTAAATTTAGTATCTATCAAAAAAAATTTTTACTACATAATAATATCAGTAATGAACAGATTATAAATGAACTCATTTTTGCAATATTAATGTGTTTATATTAGTCACTGAATTATTCATTTCTAGCGGTCAATTTTATACAAATAGATATCGTGTTAATAATAAATATAAAAAATTTCATTCATGGTTTTAATTTTTGATAGATATTATTGTTTGGGATAATTTTTAATGAAAATATACTTTAAAATGTTATTTTGGTTAGATATTTCAAACTACAAATTATATAAAATTGTAAAGCTTGATAGGATATTCAGCTAAATATCCTAAAAGTTTCAGAAGTTCAATCAAAGGAAATTTACATATTAAAAGTTTGGTTTTCATTAGAAAAATGTATATAAAGGTTTCAATTGAGTAAAGGATCTTTAAATCTATGAACACTTTTTAATGTAGTAGAACTGGGATTATCATTTGCATAAATTATTTCCTTAATCGGTATAACAATTCCTCATTAAATCAATATAATTTAAATAAATTCCCAACAAACATTATAATTAACGCTCTGTGTAATTCTTTAGTTATAATTTAATGTCCCGCAGCCGAAAAAGGCTGAAATTCCTGTAATAATCCAAGTTGTATCATCATTAATCAAATACATTAATTCAGTCACTATTATCAAAAGAAGTGCTTCTATATTTTAAGTCTCCGTAATTAAAAGTTCTAAATACTATAAATTTGATGAATTTCAATAATTCTGTTCTCGATAATATGGTTATGAAAAATTTTACGAGGAAACTGTCATTGTACCTCACCTTTTCTTTAACTGTCTTAATGAAGCATTGATACAATCTTTGATTATACGGAATTGTCTTTCTATTAATTCATTGGTGTTATGATGATATGAACTCGATTCCTTCTGATTTTGCAAAATCTTTTAAACAGTATGACTGAAAAATTTTCCCAGTTTACATGCAGTTCTTTCGGTGCTGCCAAATCTTAACATCAATTTGTTTAGCAAAATTGTCAATATTGTTTTATTTTGTTTAACTATAGCATATATAGAAATGTATCTACTGTATTGATCGATGATACCAAATATGTATCTTTCTCTATTGTCTGTTTCTTGCATTGATTCACAGATATCCATATAAATTTTCTCAAATGACTCCATACTTATGGATGTTTTAATTCCTTATTTTATCTTTATGAAAAGTGTCTTCATAAAGAGAAGTTTCTATAGTTTCCAATTACTGATTCCACTTTTTTAATCAAGTCTTTCATGTCAAAGTTTTGTTGGATATAGTTTGTTATTTTCTGTACTCTTGAATATTACAATAAGTATGTATTTTTAATAACATCTTTTCTTTACGATTTTGGTATCCGTAGTTTGTTCTTGTATTATATTTTATAAATAAATCTTCCTTTCTTGCAATACTCTATTTCACTTTATATTTCATTCTCTTCATTATCATTTTACCACTTACTTACGTTATCATCTGTGTAACGACTAATAACCTTGATTTAACTTCTCCGTTTTTCGGTTATTTGTGCCTCATCATGCATTCCATACATGTTCAATGTCATCATTGATTGCTTATCTGCATTTCTATAATCAACGCCTTTCCTATATTACATCTTTATATTCAGGTTGCTTAAATGATTAATCCATGTATTTCCCGTATGAATAGTGATTAAAATGTTTTCAGAAGTAATATATTGCCAATAAGTTTTCTCTCGTTATGTGATACCATTTTTATGTCTGCTCATTGCATGATATTTATGAAGAATAACGTGTTAATATCCAAAATCGTTTTTAAAAACTGCAGTTCCAATTGTATTGAAACTTGCGTCTGTGTTCAGAATAAACTCACTCGTAAAAGGAATACAACACCGGTGCCATCATAAATGATTTTTTCATTCCCTTGAGGGCTTCCTGTCATATGTTATTCCAAATTATTTTTCATTATCCCTTCCACATATACGTTCCAAAATTCTCGCTTTCTCTGAATATTATATATTTTTGTATTTCAAAAGATTGTATCGGCTTTATTTTACTTTCGTATATTCTGATCCCTTCACTGTTTATTATATTTTCAAGAAACTTTACTTCTTTTTTTAATATTTGGTACTTTTCAAAGTTAATTCTTAGTTTCGCCAACAAAAATCTTATTAACTACTTTTCTCAGTATATTGTAATGTCCTTCTATTCTCATAAATATTAGTATATCATCTAGGTATACCATTATTCCTTCTCTTCAATGATCTTTTAATATTTTGATTATTATTCTTGAATTTTATCAATTTTTGGCATTAGGAAGGCTTGATTGTCTTCAGGGTTTTATCATTATCTGTTCTCTGCTTGTTACAATCTTGTGTTCAATGAGGTCAGTACATCCAATATTCATTTAATTAACATTTAATTAACATTTACAATTTCTAAGAGTCTTGTACTTTCATTTTGAAATTACAGTCCTTACAGAAATGGCCAAATGTGAGGCATGTCCAACACCCCGATTGTTTAACAACGTTTCTAACGCGTTGGTTTCCATTCAGATCTCCTGAGTAATAACTCGTATTGTTAGCCGGGTTAGGTAAAACTTTCATGGTATTCATTCGATCTATTGTTTTATTTATTTTTTCTAACTTTACAGGTGATTTAATTTATTCTGCAGTTTCCATCTCTTTCACTGCAATTTCCTTTCTGTCTCGAACACAGTGCATTAACAAGCATTTTTCAATCTTGTATTTTTATCGGAAATTTTGCCATTTCGAAAAATCTTTGGCATTCCTTGATGGATTTCTCACTTTCATCTCTTCTGGTAAGTTCCTCGGAATAGAATATTCGAGATGGTGGTCAGCATGTTAGTTGCAATTACATTACAATCATTTTCTTATGAAATCATAACTAAAATCAATTTAGTTCTAAAATTTTATTTTACAAAATACAATTATTTAAACAACATTACTTTATAATGTTATTTAAATATATTTCAGAATATTCGATAATTCTTTTGATGAGCTATGATTTCAAACCTACATTTCAATATACTGTATAAATTTTTATACAATTTCTTTAAAATCAACTTATTTTTATCAATTTTAAATTAAAATCCTCACACTTCACATTATGAAATAAGGAATTCAACAAACAGCATCAATTAATAACATAGATTCACACAATCTTTAATTAAATTGTTAAGTTAAATTGTTGTTAATTAACTTAATAACATTCTCAATGTCAATATAAACAAAATTAAAACGAAAATGAAATATCACTTACCTCTGTTCTTTTTATTTTATTTGCAGCATTAGGTACTTGCAAAATCGAAGAAGTTTTGTTATTTGACAAAGATACATCATCTCCTTGAACCAAAGTCGACGATGGACACCGACTGCTTCCTGTTTCGCTGATATTTGTGCGATCTTGATCACTAGAATCATCATTGAATTTAAAATCTACAGCTGAATCATTTTCACTGGATTTTCGACTTCGATCATTTTCCGGTAAAGATAAATGCGAATTATTTTCAGACTTGATATGATATTCTGTAAACAAAGGACTACTTCGATTTGATGGAGTTTCCTTGACGATTTTTGGTATTTTTTCAGAAAACTGATATGTTGTTGTTGAAGTTTCTGGGCTTATTGAGTTAGCATAACATATCGACACTTTCGAGATATGATTATCAACAATGTGGGATTTATTTTCATTTGACTGAGATACCTGAGAATATTCATCTGTATTTAGATGGCCCGTTGAAATAGAAGTAGTTGGATTTATATACAATTCATTTTGAATCTGTGGATTTTGAGCAAAAATATCTATAGTCGACTGAGCAATAGCTTTGGCAGTTGAAAAATCTTTCTGGGATTTTAATTTGCTTGAATGTGACTTGTGAGAAAATATTCGCTTTAAAATATCTACTGGTTTCGAATGGACTTTATCTTTGTGTTTCTTGGAATCCATCGATTTGTGTTTTTTGGTTTTTGATTCAGTTGTTGAAATATCAGACAATCTTTCGGATAACTCCGTGGAATTTGGTATTATTTTATCTGAATTTCTACCAATCGGGAAATGATGAGAATTAGTTTCATGCATTTCGTGAAATTGGATCACAGAATTAGGGCGAAGAAGTATCAATGTGATATAACTAAATGAGAAATATTAAGAAAAAACATTTTATAAATATATGATATATTAATTAATCCCAAATAAAAATAATGTATTATATTAGAAAATACTTTTTTGGACAAATTTAACAATTGAATAAAAATAATTATTCTCTTTCAATATAACTAACATTTAATATTTTTCACCATCGATCAGCTGTTTTCAATTTTTATTTTATTTTCATAATTAATTGAATAATAGTATAATAATAAAACAATTAATTTATTTTTATTAATATCAGTAGGAACAAAAACGTGACTCCTTAGTGTTTAGCATTCAAATATCAATACCCAATAAATATTGAAAGTTTATTTATATTTTAATTACTCTCTAAATTCATTGAACAACATAATTTGAAGGGTCACAATTAAAGTTTCACTTTACAAACATAAGCAACTCGTACAAAGAGAAGCATACAATTTTACCAATCCATTTGGCAAACAGGGCTCAACTACTTAAGATTATTGGTTTCATTTTTTTGTTCGTTTTGATGACAAGAAAAATTTCCAGCCTTTTAATTCTCCAAAATCCGGTACTTCCGCGGTATCTTACCCCCAAAAATTAAATTAAAAAAGAACACAATTATTATATTTATTTTCTAAATCACATAATCACATAAATCACAGATAGCCTTAATAAATTCATGTTCAATAATGTTCAATAACGTCATCAATAATGTATTCTTTCATTTTTTATATTGTTATTTTAATTGTATTTTATAATTTAATTTTTGGGGGTAAGATAACACGGAAGTACCCAAAATCCTATTTATTTTCACAATTCACATTCGTATCTATATCCTCTCTTTCTATCGGATTCGCTTAATACAAAAATTAACTAAATTTTACAATTCCATCCCTATTAATAATTATTGATATAAAGAATTTTTTAATTAAATAATCAATTCATTTGATTTTGTTGTGCTTATTCTCCAAGGGACCCCCAATTATGTAAAATTTATACGATATACTTATTTTTAGCAAAGGTAATCTGTTTACATTTTTTATAACTCTCAAACAACATTTGTCTTTTTCTATTATCATTAAAACTAATTATTTTTTTAATTAATCTTATGCAATACCAACAATAACTATTAAATGGAAATGAAATTTGTTAATATTTTACTCTAAATATGTTCTTTGCAATCAATAATAAATAATCTACGATAAATTTAATTTATAGAACACAATTATTAACCAGAATAAAAATAAAAATTTTTAATTTGAATAAATTATTATGTTTTAAATAAATTAACACAAGGAACTTGAAAATTTATAGTTTATATATAACAATTTTTTTAGAGTTTCTATCTACAAATTTAATATGTTGATTAACATTTCTGACATGAAATCTATACTTAATAAATGGTTTTAAATATCTTTATAAAACTTAATTAATATTTATACAATTCCATAAATGATTAGTTTTGAGTAAATGGCAGAACTGTTGATTTTGATTGGCATTCATAGTGCATTATATAAAGGTGTTATGTAAAATATATATGTAACATCATATATCATTCATATTTTTAGCTGGACCTAGATTGATCTTATAGAAATACTTAGATAATTTAATCTCTCGCATTGAATGAAAATAATTTTTTACATGGTATTTTATTTTCACGAATTTTATAATAATTAAACTTTATTATAATTATCAATAATAATCAATTTGTAAATTGTACAACCATATTGAAAAAAAATTACATTTCTCAAGGTAATATTCAAATTCATGCCACTCGTATATTTAGGCAATGGTTTGTTGCACATAAAATTCATGTTATGGAATGTCCAGCATCTTCACCAAATATGACAAAAATAGAAAAATGTTTATACAGATAAGAATTAACATAATACTATAAAAACATGAGCTTAGAAATTCAGTGACCTGGATAAATTTCAAGCTTGAAATATTAACCCTTTCCTATCTTCTTTATTTTATGTGTCCCGCCCGTTCCAATCCTAATAAATTTTCAAAAAATTATTTTTTTTTAGTTTTTAGTCTATCGCTCTATAAACAGTTGGTCATAATATAATCGACAGTGCATGGGGATAAACTATTCAAAAATAATGTCATTTTTTTACAGACAGGATAGAATGGTTAATTTTTTTTTGTCATATTTTTATAGACACAAGATAGGAAATGGTTAAACAGCTACTTTATTTTTAACCTTTTATTTATTTTATTAACGACTTCAGATTGAATTGTTTTTTTTCTTATATAACACAAATTTGATCTATACATATTAAAGAAAATAAAAACAGGTCAAAGGTGAACAAAAAAGGATTTTACTTATAGTTATTTTAAATAAGTCTGATAAAAATTAAATGACTGTTTTGTATGAAAATCTCAAATGAGGTAAAAATTTTGAAAAATCACATTTCTATTTACGACTATTTACAATTTTTGGAGTTAGTTTTTTGTACATAAAACTAGATCATTATAGTAATTAATTGTAACTGGTGAAACATAGATCACGTCACACGAGGGAAAACAATAAAATATGAATAGAAAATGTAGGTAATTTACAAAAAAACGCAGTTTCAAGTTTTAACATAACTAGCACAATAAAAGTCAAGAAAGCTAGAATAATTAGGAATTTTACTAAATTGAATAAGAGACTGAAAGTAAAAAATATCAAACTGCACTGCGTAATGTCAATAGTGAAAATATATATTGAAAAGTTTATTAAGACATGAATCCGAAAATACTTTGAAAACACTGTTATAAGTAATCTAAAATAATTATTAAATTATATTTAATGTACTGAATTACAGAAATTAATATATAGTATGAATAAAAATTAGAAAAAAGCGGATAATCTTATAAGATAATTTTATGCATATAACGCTCAGGTGGGTAAAATATAAACAGCGAATTTAAACTGAACCAGTATAAAAGAATTGTTATAAAGTAAGTTAAATTCAGTAGAAAAATTTGAATTACATATAGTATATAGATGGTAGACAAGGATATATATGGGTTTAGCCTGCACACAATACGTTCGAAAATACGGTAATGAAACCAATTTGAATTGGCACGAGCATGTAACACTAGGAAACACAGAAAATATTCTTGTCTAACTCTAGAAAGTTATCTTGTAATTCAAATGCAATGTGAAATTCTAAAGCATCTACTTCAAGTTGATTTAAATTTTATAAAGAACCCAAATGGCAGTCTTCAGTAAATTATCTGAATCGTGAAATTAATTTAAAAGCATATAAATATTTAACAAAACATTGTAAAATTGAAATTAAAAAACTTTGACATTCTAAGAACAAATAAAATAGTTTAAAGAGCCCTGGGTCTAATGACCGAATAGGAATCTAATTATTAGATAGTAGCCATGTTTAAAATATATGTTTATCTAAATTCAAATTTTTTTTTAAATAAATGTTTACTATTTTATCTTAACCATTTGAATTGTTAAATGCGGATATCAAATAAATTGTATTTAAAAAATATTGAATATGAAAGCAGTGTTAAAATTAAAAACTTGCTCAAAAGAACTTTCAAGATAGGGAAAAATTCGTTTATGGATACCCTATCCCAGATATGCACAGCTTGTATTGATCTGCGGCTGGTTAAGAAATTTGGGTGAGAGCCAGTATAAAATGAAGAATATTTTTCGACATAGTATGCATTGCTATTTTATTGTTATTATTATTATTATT
>CAUHTR010007411.1:61437-79170 GCA_959609185.1 Schmidtea polychroa | reverse complement strand
ATAAATTTTTTGACAAATGAAATAGAATCAGATATATACTTTTTTTTCATCATTCGATCTTCTTAATTTTCATTATTAATTTCAAAATCAAATTCCATCGACATCTTTTTTAAGTATTCAAACAAAAGACAATCAATCCAAAATAATTCCGAAAATCTCAATACCAAAGAATTTCGAAATTGGAATTATTTTCATAAATTCAAAAAAACCCTAAAACAGCAAAAAATAACCCTGTCGGCGTCTGTTTGCGCACACATACAAGAAAATATCAATTACAATATCAAAATTTGAGCACAGAGACGCGAGCCCGAAATTACACATCCAGTCAGATGGAAAAGTTATTCCTCCATCTCACTGGTCGAAACAATTATTGTGGGTTTTATTTCATCTTTAGATAAAAATTAATTATTTTAACAATCTCTTTGGTTACATATATACTTTTTAAAAATATAATATCAACAGTAAAAATAAATGGTTGTAATTAGATAAAACAAAAGGCTAAAATCTTGCCTAACCTCAAAAATACAAAGAACATATTACTGCAGTAAATTCCATTGAACTCATATTTAAAATTGAAATATATTTAACACAATAATGCAAATTATTTTATTTTGTAGAAAACTTTGTATATTCTAACAAAATAGTTTAATATATTTTTTTGGAAACATCTAAATGACATTTTTATGGGACTATAAAATTACAGCCGAGTCTCCATTTCACTCTACTATTCTATTGAAGATTAAATTGATCAAGCAAAGAAAAATAAATTCTTTTGAAATTACCGTCACTGTCCTATTATTTTTTATTGCATACATTATTAAATATATTATACAATGTATTATACAGTGTAAGTAAATTATTAGTTTTGGACCAATTAGTATATATTATTCTCATCAAATCTCCCTTATGTTTTAAGATATGTGATAAAAATATTTTTTACAGAGTCAAAACCTGAATAAAAGATGATATAAAAGTAAAAAGTAGTAGTTCTTTTAGAAATCGGTCAAATGTTGGCAAAATTTCGGCATTACATTAATAAATGATGGAGTAATGACAATTTTAACATTTTAATGGAAAATGTGTCATTTGAAAAAAATATTACAAATTTTCGTAAAATACAAAAATATTACGTTTTCTTAAAATATATTCCTTAAACAATAATAAAATACGATGAAATTTATATCCGAAACATTTCACATAATATGGCTAAGACAATAAATTAAAATCATGAACTGAAAAATAAATGATTCTTTTTCTTACCTCCCTTTTATCATTATATTATAATTTCAAATACAAATTTATCTAAGCATTATAACAAAGGTGAAGAAGCAACTATTTTTGTTTTTAAAAAGTAGAAATTTTAAAAATAAATTTTATTCTAATAAGATTTAATATGCCCTTTTTATATGTCAAACAAATAAAACTAAAAAGATATAAAATATAAATTAGTTGTCACAAATTTTGTAAATAACGTGAGTTCTGAGAAGGCTGGTCGAGGATATTTAATATAAATCTTTTCAAAGAAAACCTCTGTGTTCCAACCGGAAGCATCGCCAGAAGTTTTTCGAAAACACCCGGGATTGATCCCTAAATTGTTTAAATTTCTTTTGATTTTTCGGTCTTTCGGTAATGCGTTTTAAACAGCACTGAAATCGACTTCGTGAGCGAGAAGTGTTAATAATGCGCGTTACAGCTATTGAATTGATTCTAATGTATGAGACAGGCCCCCTTGTATATAAGAATAAATTCAATAAACGAAAGAAGTTAAAATTAAAAAAGATGATCCAGATCATAAAAAAATAACTGTTGAGAAGACAGAGGTAAAGAAAATACTCTGTCTTCTCAGAGAAGTTTTACTTTTTTTAATATAAAAATGAATAAGCATCCACAATATGTTTGTGAAACTTATAATAAATACATTTCAAAACCCCACAGTTAAATATGAATTATACAAATCAAAATCAAAATCATTTTTTTTCTTGTAAATATTTAACCATATCATTTCCTTGGAGGAGTGTTGTTAAATCAGATAAAATATATCTTTATCATTATGATTATCTAAAGAAGTTTTGAGTGATTCTTCTAAAAACATGTCATGCTTTTTAGAATTTATATTATAAATAACATCCATCCTCCTTATTGTAAAATCTCGTTTTAAACAATTTTAAACATGTCTTTTTATTTTTATTTTCTTCACCTTTTAAACATTTAATAGAATATAGTTTAGCTCTAATAATAGCAAAATCTATTATTGGGTTATCAGGTTTTTCATCCTAAAAAATAGAAAGATCCCCACTTGTATTTATCAAGGCTTTTAAGTTGCTGAGATGATTCAAGTTCCTCTTATACATATCCTCCTGCTGAAGATTGACTCGGACTATCTTATAGTCGAAAATTCTTTCATTAAATACATTATTCGCAGCAAAAGGCTTAAATTATCACATTTTATTGTATTGTAATAATAATAATAATGATAATGATAATTATTATTATTATTATTATTATTATTATTATTATTATTATTATTATTATTATTATTATTATTATTTATTATCATTGGTAGTAGTATCCTGCTGTAACAAAAACAAGAAGCAGATACATAACAAAAAAAAGTTATTAAACTCAAATACAATAAAAACATGTATTTGATTCCAGTAGGTAGTTAGTGGCATACTGCAGCGCGGCCCCCCCCCTAAGAACAAAATTTGTAAGTAACAGCAATTACGTCATAATTTTTTATCTGACTTAATTTTCCAGATGGGTCATGGTATTTTGAATACAAAATATGATCCTCGTTAAAAAAGTCAAGGATTTTTCTGAATATAGTGAGGGGTCTCCTTGGTCCTATGATTTTCTATACAAAATTCGATCCTTGTTAAAAAGCCATGGTAATTTAAGGTCCCATGATATTTTCAATACAAAATCCAACTATCACTGAGAAAGCCATAATATTTTTAAAGTCCCGGGATATTTTGTTCACAGAATTAATGGTTAGATATTTGATTAACCAATGACCACGTGAAATTAAGGGTTAAATTTTTAAATTAAGTAATCATGGGTCTAAAATTTTAAATTAAAGTAAATCAATGGCTATATTTTGTAATTAAGTAAATAATGGGCTATATTTTAAAATTAAGTAAATGAGGGTTATATTTTTAAATTAAGTAGATTAGTGTAATATTTTAAAATTAAGGTCTAAAATTTTAAATTAAAGTAGATTAAAGTAATATTTTAAAATTTATTGTCAGATATTTGGAAAAACTATCAGTCACTGAGAAATTTTATGAAATAATTTTCAATGACAAATTTAAATGCAAATTTTGGCTAATAATAGTAATAATAATTCATCAAACAACGACATACTTAAAACACATAAATATAATAACAACTAAAGATAACAAGTACTTTAAACACATAAAAATAACAACAATTAAAGACAAAATACAAAATTTATTCAATAGTAATCTTCGTCATCGTCTAAGTATAATTTCAAGTATAATTTCAATAACCTCCATTGAATAGCATAATTCATTTTTAGATAATGGGTTAATAACAATTTTTCAAGACATTTGACGCAATTGGTTTCATTTTTTTCAGCAGCAACAAGGAAATCGTCCAACTTATCATTAAGCTCAAGAAGAATTAAGATTAAGAAGGAATTACAAAATCTACTTCGTGTGTGTATCCATAAGACAAAAATTCAAGATTTTAAATTCAAGTAATCAACCAATGTACAATCAAATCCATCTATTACCCAACTAAATTCACTACAAGTCAATGGTTGACCTAAAGCCCATTTGTAAATATAAAACAACTATGTGTTTTCATCAGTTTTCACAAAATGTTTATTTACAAAAGCAATACCTCTTCTTATTCCACCCTCATAAAAACTAAACATTTCGTTTTTAGTGATCAATTCAATCGATTCATCTAACGACATTAAAGAAGAAAACCAAGACATAACAGGAATTCCGAAATAATTCAATGGTTCAACCTCTTGTGAGCAATAGATTTCAAACGGAATTGTTGAAAGAAATCAGCCAAAAGAAAACAATCAAGTATATCATCATATATTCAAGCAAATTTACACATCTAGTTTCAATCCAAATCTGCTGAGGTTTTCCACACTCATTTTCAGTAACACCATACCAGATTGCTGGTAACTTGTAAGTAGTTTCAAGAACATCTAATGAAGTGGCCAAATTGTAAGGAAAGATAACTTTTTCAGAAACAATAGTACCAGTAAAAACAGAGTTGGTCAAAGGTAAAGTATTCAAAGTTTTTAACAGCTTTTGCCAAAGAATCATTCACAAACTGACAAGAATCAATGAATCTTAAACTAATTTTACATTAATGAGCTATCAAAGAAATAAATTTTTCAGATGTAATAAGCATACAACCTAAAGACAAATTTTTAAATTTATTTAAACCATATTTAAGTATGTGGTGCATATCATATCCCGTTCAGGTTATGAAATACAATTGGTAAAATTTTATTAATTTTTCTATTAATATTACAAGTACTACACGCAGCACCCAAATATTTTACTGGCTGAATTAAATTAGTGTATGCAAGTATGTGATGAAGAATAAACCTTATACTGTATCTTTGACTTCTTTTATTATAACTTTTATTGCATCTTTTTATATTTTTTTAAACCGGTAGTTGTTACTTAGTTGTTAATTGTTAGTACACGGAACCTGGTTATAAGTTCTTGGCTGATTGTATCTAGTGGTTAGCAACGAAATGTTGGTACTTGGTTGCTACTAACTAGTTGTTGGTAATTGGTATCTAGTTGTTGATACCTAGTTGTTGGTATCAGGTTGCTGGTTGAATTATTATTCATATTGTTATAGTTATTATTAGGATTCTCATCCATTACAACATTAATATTTGTTTGTAAATCACTAAATAATTCCATAAATTTTATTCAATAAATTTTACACTCAAAAACTTGTCTTTCTTATTTTTAATATTTAAACAAATTTCAATTTTCATTTTAAAATATTTTTCGATGAAAATATTTTTTAAAAATGCTAAATTTCTATCTTCCTTTTTAAAATATTTTTCAATAAAAATATTTTTTTGAATTAAACAAAATTTCTAATTAGATCTTTAAAAATCTATCAACTTCCTCATATCCCCTCCTTAAGAAATTTTTTAAGTTTTTCCACGTTTCTTTCAATCTTTTTACCATTCTGGTTAATTAAGATATATTGTCTGTCATGCAATTTCTCGATTACTTTATATCATCCCTCATATCTGTCCTGGCTTTTGTTGCGTGTTTCTAATTTTACTAACACCTCTTCTTCTACATTGAATTTCCTCCTTGTTTGTTCTTCTTGTTCTTCCTTTACCAGATTTTCCTTTGACCGATACCATTTTCCCTGTTAATCTTTTTTCCAAAATCTATCTCTGTCGGTCGTTTATTGTTTGTTTGCATTTAATGTAAATTCGACTTCTGGTAATATCTCTGCCCAATCCGTCTTCCATCTGTCTCATAAAGTAGTATTTATCAGCTCTCGTTTTGTCCTGAATTGTCTTTCTATCTGTCCATTTGTTTGGTGATGGTATGGACTCAAAAAAAACATAACTTAATATCAAGGTTCTTAGTGAATTCTCTCATCATTCCTGATTCAAACGCCTTACCACAATCAACTCTTATCTCCTTTGGGCATCCACATCTTAAAATCCATTTTTCTAAAATCGTTTTCTTTATTGCTTCCTCGTCTTGTCTTGTTATAGCTGTCAAGACTTGATACTTACTATACTGGTCTATTATACCCAATATATACTTCTTACGTCCTTTTGTTTCTTGCATTGGTCCACATATATCCATGAATATAATTTCGAAAATTTCGTTTGATTCTAGTTTTTATACTGGTTCCTTCGTTTGTAATTGTTATAGCCTNTCTCACAACTTCGAATAAAATCCTGAATCTGACACCACAGGTTTTTCCCAATATATCTATTTTCATATGATCAGCTATCTTCTCGACTCCAGCATGACACAATAGTCTTTGTATTTCCTTTATGGTTTCTTGTATCTCGTTTTCAGGTATCATCGTTTTCTTTCGTAATTCCTCTTCCAAATTTATTTGTTGATTGGTGCTTCTACCTTTTTCTCTAATCGAGTCTAGTAATCTAGTTTTTATTTTTCCTTTCTTAACTTCTTCGTGAGCCATTTGACATTGAACACACGTTTCACATTTAGTTCTGGACAACATGTCTGCATTTTGGTGATTAACACCTTTTCTATATTCTACGATTATATCCAAACTGCTCAAATAATTGATCCAGGTTTAGAATTGTGAGGTAATTGGCTTCTTGGTTGTCATCATAAACGTGATCACCTTGTGGTATGTCCTTAGCGTGAATCTCCTTCCGTAGAGATAGTGCTTAAAATCCAATCTGGTTCATTATTACGATTTAAAGTTGGTAATAAAAATGACATGACAGCCATTCTGTACATGTGATCAGATACACTTTCAGGATTATTTACTCCATAATTAACCCAAACAGTTCGAACGGTATTCTTTAATTGACCTATTAATAGCAAAAAGTCGGCTGAATTGCTCATTTTAAATTTTTATTTTTAAATTACCAATAAATTCAATTTACAACAAATTCAAATTACAATAATTTCAAATTACAACATTTACTTATAAAAGTAAAACAAAAATGATTTTCCTTAATTAAGCAATTAAAAAAAAGTCTTTTAATTGTTCACCGCTAATCATAAAAAGTAACAATTAATTTTCAAGTTTCCAATTTTTTTTTAGATATCCCAATTTAATTATTTGTCCGTTATTTCTTGGATCCATAATTGATTTGTGTAGTGGTTTGATAAAAAGATCTATTCGGGTTCATATTATTGTTAGGATTTGTTATATATTTCGCGAATTGTAATGGATGAGGATGTTGGTCTATGAGGGCCAACACTAAAACTATTGGGGGCCGAATACAGTTACTCTTGATAATAATAACATGGCATCGACTTTGCTTTACTCGTCTGAGATTGATTAATAGAGCCTGATTGATAAGTAGAAGTATTAGCTGATCGCACGAATTTTGATTGACTATAATTGTGTTCTGATTGGTCTTTATTCGTTAGTGACCGCGCATTTATATATATATAATATAATATAATATAATATAATATAATATAATATAATATAATATAATATAATATAATATAATATAGTATAATATGTATTGTTAAAACCGTGTAACGGCTCACTACACACTGCTCCAATATTATCAAAAGCGGCACCAGTATCTAAAATGAACTCCTTTCTCAGACCCGGAAAGCATAGGATCGGTGTCGTTGTGAGTGCTAACTTTATTCCATCGAATACATTATTCGTTCCTTCAGTCCATTCCAGTTTTTTGTTACTCGGACCGGTACATAATTGTTCTAACATCTTTTATTTCTTTACAAACTCACTGATGAATCTTTTATAATAATTACAAATGCCTAGAAAGCTTCGAAGTTTCTTTACGCAACTTGGCTTCCCAAAGTTTTGTATAGTCCTGAATCTTAGGAGGATCGGTCTGTACTCCTTCTTTGCTGATTATGTGTCCTAGGAATCTGATTTTTTTCTGTATTATGTTGACATTTTTCTGGGTTAATCTTTAGCCCTGCTTCTTCGATTGCTTTTAATACTTCACTGAATATTGTATTTTTTGTTTACTATTCGAATAAATCAGAATGTCATCCAAATACACTATTGCTCCATTTATTTTGCTTATTACCTTTGTCATCATTTCCTGGAATGAACCTAGTGCAGCAGCAATTTCGAACGGCCTTCTATTGAAACAGTATTGCCCTTTCTTTGTTGAGAAGGCTGTTTTCTCTTGCGCTTCTTCGTCTAACTCCACTTGGTAATATGCAATACCAAGATCGATTGAGCTAAAGTAAACGGACCCTCCTAACAAATCTAACATCTCGTCTATATTTGGCATCAGAAATGCCTGCCTCTCTGTTACTGCATTCAGCTGTCTGAAATCCAAACATAGTCTATATCTTTTTTCTCTTTATTCCATACGCAGAATAACGACGTGTTCCACTGGGAGTTGCATTTCCGTATAATCCCGTTTTCGTACAAATTTTCGTATTGCTTCTTCAATTTTTGTTTCCAAATTCAATGGTTGACGATATGGTTTTATGTTTATCGGTTCACCTCTTGTAATTATCTTATGTTTTACCAAATGCGTGCGACCCACATCCCATTTATCCGCCATAAACACGTTTCCACTGTTCGTTATTATTTCCTTCAATTTACTATCCTCATCAATCTTTAGATGTTCCAACGCTCGCGTCAATCTTTCTCCATCCTTTATTTGTCTGCCGAATTTTGCTTCAATGTTACAAATATAGTTCTTGTCTTTTTCACTAGATTCGATATCTTTCTTTTTGCCAGCCTATATACAAATGCTTCTTGTAATTCTACTTCTCCAATCATTTCTGGTGTCACTTTCTCCGCCACAATAAATCTAACTTCCTTGGAAATATCTCCGATAGTTACTTTAACTTTTGTTCTTCCAATTGTCTCTATCGTACTTTCGTTTGCACATGGTAACTTATCGTCGCTTCTCATCAATTGTTGTCCTCGTAACTTGTTAAAACAGTTCACACTTATTACGTTTATTCGTGCTCCGGTGTCTAATAATCAATCGAAAATTTCCCCATTCATCATTACTGTTACACTAGGTCTTCCCTGTAGCTTGTTATACACCATTTCTCCCTCCTGCCCCGTTTCAATTGTTCCAATTTGTTCCACTTCCTCTTCAAACTTTTCTCTCCTTAGGAACTTGTATACTTTCTCACTTACCTTTTCTACATTCTCCCACTTTTCTACCCCTTGAGGATATCCCATTTAGTTTTCTGATAGTATATGGCTCCAACTAACTCCTCTACTAGTGGTGACCTGGTGTTTGAGTACGTCCTACTAAAATTATCTTCATTTGTCTCTACATACGATTCTATTTCCTCTTCTTCTTTGATTCCATTAATCCGGCTGTATCTGTTTCTTGTCGGTTTTTGTTTCTCTATCGCTTTTTTGTAACTCGACTTTGTATAACATTCTTCAGATCTATGTCTATTTGTGTTGCATCTTTTACACCGTATTTCTTGACAGAACCTTTTTATATGACCTTCTACTTATATGTCCGCTTCTATGACACGTCCAGCACTCTATCTTATTTCTTACTGGACAGTCTTTTTGTGTGGCCTTTTCTGTGGCATAGCCAGCACTCTGGTTCTTCTCGTCCTGCTTTCTTCTCTTTCATCTTTCTGCTTGTACTGTCCCCTTCTCTGTGGATCATGATATACCACTCTTGCATAACTTTTCATAGCGTTTATCTGATCACTCTGTTTGTCCACTTTATCCATCAGAATTATTGTTTCCTTTATATCGTCTGTGCTTTTATCTTCCGCAATATTACTTCTTTCTCAACTTCTTTATTCTCAGCACATACTATCAACATCTTTGCTGTTATTTTCTCTTTGGTGAATTCTTTATTCTCAAACAACCTGTAGACAAGGTCCTCCACTTTTCTAAAATATGTTTCGATCTCTTCGCCTTTTCTTTTATAATTCAATAAACTTTCCATATCCTTTATTACGTCTCTTTCGTAATCAAATGCCATTCGTAACCTGGCTTGAAATCCTTCTGCTTTTTTAACTGTCTTTGCATATTTATCCAATAGATCCTCGTCGATCATACATGCAGTCAATCTTTCCTGTTCTTTTTATTGATGCCTTTAGCATCGAAATCAATCTCGCATCTTCTAATGAACTTTTCCAAGTCACCACCTTGACAAAACACATTTAGCAACAATCTTTCGGTAATCGCGTCGTTGTTACAACATTATATCTCATCTGTTACAACATTAATATCTGGTTCCAAATCACTAAATAATTCCCTAAATTTTATTCAATAAATTTTACACTAAAACCCTTGCCTTTCTTATTTTTGATATTTAATCAAATTTCAATTTTCATTTTAAAATATTTTTCGATAAAAATATATTTTAAAAATGCTAAATTTCTGTCTTCCTTTTTTAAATATTTTTCAATAAAAATATTTTTTTTTAAATTTAACAAAATTTCTAATTAAATCTTTAAAAATCCTTCAACTTCCTCATAGTTATTATCATTATTATTATTATTATTATATTATTATTATTATTATTATTATTATTATTATTATTATTATTATTATTATTATTATTATTATTATTATTATTATTATTATTATTATTATTATTATTATTATTATTATTATTATTATTATTATTAGAAATAATAGAAAAAAAATAAAAAAAAATTATAAATAAAATTTAAAAAATAAAAAAAATAAAAAAATATAATAATAATAAAAAAAATCATAATAAATAAATAAATGAATAAATAAAAAAAAAATAAATAAAAATAATAAAATAAAATAAAAAATAAATAAAAAGTAAAATTCGGATGGAGGGAACCCTTAGCTTTTTTATATAGAGAGAGATTATTATTATTATTATTATTATTATTATTATTATTATTATTATTATTATTATTATTATTATTATTATTATTATTATTATTATTATTATTAATATTATTATTATTATTATTATTATTATTATTATTATTTATTAAAAAGCTTGACTATGAAATAGCAAATATATCTACGTTTTTTGTTTTTCATAAATTTTTGGTACTGTTTTTTCAAGTGACTTTATTACTATTATTATTATTATTATTATTTCACATAAATGTACATTAAAAATTACCTTTCAAAAAATATTTAATAAAAAATTTCATTACTTTTTTTATAAAATTCTGAGGTTTTAAATTATTAAAATTCTAATAATAATTATAAAAATTAAATTAAAATTAAAAAATAAAATAAATATTAATTTAAAAATAAATATTAAAATAAATTTATTTCATTTAAACAAATAATTACAAAAAATCGCTTTATTATTTATTATTCTTTTTTGTTTTTCTATACTGATTTAAAAATCGCTGATTCGTTTGAACTTTGAATTATCGATAAATTATTGAAGTCATTATTAATGAAATTAATAATAATTATATTTCTATATATAATTGTTATAATTCAACAAAAAGATGTAAATCATATACATTTGTTGATTTTTTATTTTCATAATTTTAAGGGTAAGATTAATCTAAATATTCGCTTATTTAATTACAAAAATCCTTCTGATGTTCGTTATGATGGACAAAATTGTGAAAAATTTTATTGGTTAAGTGATTACTGTGATCCAATTTTTAGGATTTGTATTTCAGCAGCAGAAAAGTAAATTTGAAAAAATTAATTTAATAAACCATTTTGCAGGTGTGATATTTTAAACAAAAATACATATGTATTCAACAATATGAAAGAAATATTTACTGTATTCACTGAAAGTATTCCAGTAAATGTTTGGCAAGTAGAATTATTTATATATTTTCAATTATATTATATTAAATGTATAGATTATTATATAAAATGTTTCTAAACCAATGTCTTTAAATAAATATGGACTAAAATTTTATCATTAATATTTTATTTTATATTCATTTTTTTCTGCTAATTTTCGTCTTTTTCATCAAATTATATTTAAACTAAAACATTTTCTAAAACAAGCCTTTGGGATATGTCAAATAATCTAATTTAGGCTGAATTTAAGAAAATATAAACTTTACTACGTTAAGTTATTTCTATTTAATAATAACATTTATCCAATTAAATTTGTAAAGTCTATAAATGGTCTCCAACATCACAGTAACATTTAAAATATTTATGGCAAAGTAAATTATTTTAAATTATATTATTTTAAAAGATACTTTAAATTTCAGATTTATTTAAAAAAATTTATTTTTCCTATACTTAAAATCACCTTATATACATAAACGATTCCAAATTGAAACTGTTATAGACCAGGAATGAGCAACGCATGGTCTATGGGACACATGTGGTTCGTAGAGGCTTTACATTTTGACTTCTTAAATATATATTTCTATGTATTAAATTAGAAAAAGGGAGTTGTAAAATGCTGGCAATTGCTTGGTTGCCAAAATTGCATTTAATAAGCTGTAATAATTGACTTAATATTGTTAACTCATGCTCGACAGAGTCCGTTTCGTAGTGCTACCAAAGTCAGACTAAGTTCTTTTCTTATTTTACCTAAAGAACCAATGAGTAGCACGCAAGGACAATTTTGACAGTCATTTGCAATCATGCGGTGTGCTTGTTTCGCAATAAAACGTTTATCTGTGTATTTTGTGTTGACTATTTCTGTGGCTTGTTAGTGTGACATTGTAATAAAAAAGGTAGGCAGTAATTAATTTCCATATGATTTATTTATAAAGACATGTTAATAAAGAGATAATATATATGTTTATCATCTATTGTTAATATTTTAATACCCTAATTATTTTTCAGCCAGTACACAACTTTAATATTTGTAGCTGTATAAAATATGTTGTTGCTAAGTTTATTTACCTGAGTTTTTATTATTAATTAAATTAAATTTTTAATTGCCAAAAGTTAATAAATGCTATCTTAATCTTTATTGACATTACTGTAGGATTAAAACAAATATAATATCGATCATTAATTTCTTATTCATTTAGTTTTCTATAAACAATCACTTTCAAAATTACATAATTTGTTTATTATTTCCATATTCAATTAATCATACAAATAAAATGATCGACACTATTATTCTGTTATTTTCATTTTGCAATGATTATTAAACTCAAATTAAATAAAATATTATTTTTTTAAATATAATAATTGTTTGAACATTAATAAAAAACTACATTAATTTGATCGGAAAAAAATCTAATAGTATTATATAAATAATTTATATAAATTTTCAAAGCAAAATAAAATTAAAATTTTTCAATCTCGTAGTGACATGGTATGTTGAAAATACTTCCTGTGGCATTAAAGTAAAATTCTTTAACCTTTATACTCTAGTTATCTATTTTCATTTAGAATTTCTTTGTCTTCATTAAATTTGAAACTTATAAAAAATCACTGAATAAAACTTTAGACCTGAAAATATTTCGATGAGAATTCTTAGAAATAAATTATTATTGATGAGATAAAATACTAACATAGACCTCTTGAAGGTTAGCAAAATGTTTTAATGTAATAATTACTTTCAAAAGTGGTTTTCTAATCATAGCAAAATATAATCAATATAAATTGTTGGATTGACAATGAAGAAACTAAAATATTTAAATTATTTTTATATTTGTTTGGGTAATGTATAAAGGCACATAATAAAACGGAAGTAGAATAAAAATCACAAAAATCACCAAAACAACAAAAGTGCAAAAAATAATTAAAAAATTTATAAAATGTAAAAATTATTATCAATCGGGGGAAATGGGTATGGTTGAACGCAAAATCATGATACAAATCCAAAAATAATAATAAAAATTTAGTGAGGGATCCCTAGAAAAAAATATAATAAAATATCAAACTAATTAAAAATTAATTAATTGCTAATGGAAAGATCGAGCTAATAAGAAGCGCGAGTCAATAGGCAACCCGAAAAATGAGAAAGACTTGGAGCGCACCGAGATCCGAATAATTTGAAGTTGAAGCAAAATCGACCAAGCGGCCGTTAAGGAATGAAATTGGTAGGATTCCAATAATCCCTCGCAGAAGATTGAAAATAACCAATGTGTTAGAGAAATGCGGATATTCCCCAAAAGGATTAAAATAACGGTTACCTACTATTGGGTAAATGCCAATAATTCACAAAGAAATTAAAATAATGTTGATCCAGTATCGGATAATGTCTTTCAGAAAAATATAAAAGGAAAAGCTGAAAAGAGACGAGCAAAGAAACAAAATTAGAGGACCCAAATAAAGAAAATAATTCAAGTAAAGCTAAAGAAATTGATAAATTTTCTTAACCAGAAAAGGTGATTACTGCTTGGCAAACTACCCTACAATAACGATTGTCTACGAAAGAAAAGTGCAAATGGAGTGACTAATTTTAAATGTGAAAAAGTTTCAATAAAGTTGTTTTGTGCGTATACGGACAAAAGGCAGACATGGACAAAAGGCAAACAAAAAAAGGCCGACAGACTAAAAGCCGACATGGACAAAAGGCCTACATGGACAAAAAGCAGACAAATAATTTTATAAATTTAAATTTACGAATAATACAAAATAAATTAACTAAAAATTTAAACAATATAAAAAACAATATTGAATTGTTAGTTCGATCAATAATTTAAATTGTGAGCTATTCCACGAAGGAAATCAATCACAGAACGATTGTTTCGGTCATTTAAAATATGTGCAAACCGTTCATCTCTGTCAACGTACTGCTTCTTGCGTTTAGGACGGCACTCACCACGTAGAATAATTTCCATTTCTGCTTCGACATGCTCCTGTTCTTTCTTCAACTCTTTAATTAAGTGAAATACTCCAGGATGATTTCTTCCAACTATTAACTGCCATCTCCTGTGCCATCCCTCTACTTTGTTTTGGGTTCGAGGGAAGCCTATGTTATTATTCTGGAAAACTGACCACATTTCTGGTGGAAAAAGTGGTGGAACACGTGCTTCTCTACCATTTCTGTAAATGCGTCTTTTGTCCATGTCTGCCTTTTGTCTGTGTCTGCCTTTTGTCCATGTCGGCCTTTTGTCTGTCGGCCTTTTGTCTGTCGGACTTTTGGGGTAGAACCGTTTTGTGTTATGTTTTAGGTATTTGATTGTAGAAGGACACGAGGAGTAAGAAACCAAACGACTTGTTAAATAATAACCCAACATATTTTTAATAAAATTAGGATGAAACGGAGAGAAATTCAAAGTAATAATTATTAAAGTTAATTGCAAATTAGTAAAAATCAGACAATATACAATATGATAAAATCGAAGAAAAGAAAGCAATAATCTTGTGTATTTCAAAAAAAGTTGATTCAATGTAAACGTCCCTCACCAAACGTATTGGTAAAACTGTATTTTCCCTTTTGAGACCTTTAAATTGTGCAATAAGTAGTTATTAGTAATTAATTTGTCGAGATTGTGATCAAGATCTTTGGCGCAACTATGACAAAAAAAATGTCAAATTACATTTTTTAATAAACACAAAGACACAGATTTTGAATTTTGTAATATTTATTTTATTATTTATTAATATTTATGTTTTAATAATATTTTGATATGTTTCAATATGTAATTTGATTTTTTAAAAAACTTAATTATTAAATTTTTATTAATTATTAATTATTAATTATTAATTATTAATTATTATTAATTATTAAACAATACACAATTTCTTTTGAAATGTAGTGAATTTTTCTTAAATTGATTAAGTGAATTAAATATATTTTTTACAATTAAGAGTTCTTATTGAAAAGAGTTTCTAAAAGTATTTCATTTTTATATTCTTTTACTTTTTGAATATAAAATAAAAATAATAATAATGTAATTAATATATTTTTAAAATATATTTTCAGAAAAAAATATCAGTTAAAGTAATAGTTGATGACCAAGACAGTTATAATAACATAGATCACATTGCAACGTTTGAAGAAATATTTCATTTACAAACTGCAGGAATCTTTTATCAGAAAAGTTTAATGGTAAATCCTCGTAAATTAAATATTCGGTAAGTATTAAAACAATCGTAAAATTAATAAAAAAAATAATAATATTATTATTATTAACATTATTATGATAATTTTTCAATCAGCTATAGATATCAAAATATATAAATTTAAGCTACCCGTTATTTTAAATTTGAGACATCCTTCTGTATCCTTTAGATAAATGGAAATATGTATTCTTAGAATTTTTGTAAAATTATTTTTTTATAGTTTCTAGACAACATTTGAAAAAGGTTTTTTTTAAATTTCATATAATAATGAAATTGTGAATGAAAATAAATTATTTAATCAAAAAAATTAATAATTTGCTTACGTATAAAAAATGTATTATTATGATAATACTGAATACTTTGGAAACTTGTATTTTCATTCAGCATGGTATTGAAAAAGGTTTGTATTTTATAATCACATTGTACACAAAATTTTGTATTTATTAACATATATGAACATGGTAATTGAATAAGGCTGTCACTTGAAACTGTTAATAATTATAATTATAAGGATTCGAAAATTAATGGGCTTTGAAAATATAGATGATGAATTATATTTATATATTATAATATTTTAAATAGAAAACTCAGCCTGAACAATATTAATTCAAATTTTTAAATTAATCATAATTTTTTATTTTATAATAAATACTATGTATTGTTTATAATATATATTTTACAGTTTTATACATGTCTAATTGTGTTTATTTAACAAAATAAAAATAGATAAATGTTTAAGTTTAATTATTCGGAAGATTGTTTCTGCGATTTAAAATATGCATTTTAAGTTATTTTAAATTTATTTTAAAGGAAGATTCGTTATTAAATACGTTTTGTTTAAATATTGTGAAAATAAAATATAATAATAAAACGTGTTTATATTCATTTATAACTAAGAATATTTCTTTTCAGATTTACAGGAGTTTAGTTCAATTTTTAAACACAATTGGACTAAGTAATATAATTTTATTCAGTTTAAAGAACTATTATCCTGTACATATAATCATTTGTCTCAACTCCTTATAATATGAATGTTTATTAAGTAAATATTTATTTTATCACATCATATGACATTCTATCTTTGTGAGATATAGTTCAAAAATTTCAAAGATTACATTTTGACGCTTTTTGAATTTCATTTATTTTAATCAAAACTGAATGTTAAAATTGTTTTGGAGGCTGAATTTTGTAAATGATTTTACTGATAAAAATATGTTTGTTGACATTATTAGGAATTGAAAATTAACATTTTAAATGGTTTGGTTTAAGTACCACATACTAAATGAAATGTAAATTTATTAATTTGATATTAAATTATATTTCTTATTACAGACTAGTTTCGAGTTTATTACTCATTTCTTATACCATGTAAGAAATTTAAACCAAAGTGCAACCCGTCTTTAGAATATGGTTACTTTGCCGCCAGGTCACTTGGAATATTGGAATATTTGTACCAATTTATTTGGTAAATGTATATAAATACATCTAATATCTTACATACTAAGTGTATTAGTTGTAAACACAAATAAAGTTTGTAATGGCGTTTGATAGTGGTAGGTAAATAGATAAAATTAAATAAAGAGATCTCATCACATAATTACTTGGTTCAATTTCGAAAGGGATCGAGTTTCTTACGTGTTATCGATGAAAGCCTAAATAAACTCTAAACTAATCTACCATTAGAAATTGCGTTGAATATCATATTAACAACGTTTTTGTACGTCTTGTTTTATATTTATTTGAAGAAATCACCAATAATTCTTACGATAGAATTTTAAAATTTATATAATATAACAGTGAAAAATTAACTAATTTTTTCATCGACACAAAGGAACATAAAAATAAACAACTAAAGGAAATAAAGATATATGATTTTAAAAATTCCATATTTAAATTTATAAAAACAAATTTACACATTTTTACAATAAGTTTAATTTTTTTTAATTTACTTATAATTTTCATAGGACTGATCACTAAATATATAATATTTGAGAATCAAAATGTTTTTATTTACATTTTCAATATTCGTGTAATAATTTATAATTTTAATGATTATCTTAGATTACAAGCATCTATTTCCACTACGTGTTGGCCAGGATATTATGGACC
>CAUHTR010007411.1:37354-61337 GCA_959609185.1 Schmidtea polychroa | reverse complement strand
GACCCCTCTGCGATAAAGATTTTAATGAATATAAATGCATCAAGGACTGTGTAAATGGGAAATGTTTATGGAATGAAAAAACGTATGTTTCTATATTTTAAAATTTTAAAATAATGAAGAAAATAATAAAAATATAAAGGAATTATTTCATAAAATGTTAAATTCTTGAGAAAATTTAAATAATTAACAAAAAGAAATTAACAAAATATTTCTATAAAAGATACATGAAAATCTAAAATAAACTTTATTCAAAATTTTTAAGCTTTTTAGTTTAGATATACAAATATTACATTGTTAACAATGTGGTAACATTCTTTATTATTAAACCATTTATTCATAAAGGTAATTATTGTAAAAAATATTGTTGGCAGACAAATCTTTCAAAATTACTTCCACCATAAGGTTGAAAAATACATAGAAACCCAACGTTTTATCAAGGTTAAAGTTGCCTTATAAAGCTAAACGAGCATATAAAAAATAGCATTTTAACTCATTATTGTTTACATTATTAAAACTTGCATTAGTCTTTTTAGTCTAAAGCAGGGGTGGCCAACCTTTTTGGTAAAAGGGCCATTACAATATTTTTGAATAATGCGACGGGCCGCAGGTTTGAAAGGCGTAAATTTTTAACTAATGCTTCTGTGCTAATTCCAACTAAGGAACAGGAGAAAGCGCAGTAATAGCCCGTAGTGGGGTCTGAGACAACCGCTAAAAAAACAATAAAGCATTTGCGTGCATGTTAAATAAATTATGCTTCTTAGGTACAGGATAAACTGGCACTATTTATACTTGATAGCCCTGATTATAAAGCATAATGAATCGGGCAAATTTTCAAAAATGTAGCATACAAAACTAATTGGTTAAAATAGATATAAATATGAAATAAACAATAAATTTTGTTCAATATTTACCGGCGGCCCATTATTACATTTTTTACTACAGTTCGTAAAGCTACCAACTGAAAACAAGAAAAGAAAGAGATATTTAAAACTTTACATTCAAAAAACATTCTTGCACAAAAACATTACGTTTTAACTATTCAGGGCAAATGTCTTTCACTGAGAAACCTGAGCTTGTTTGCCAGATGAGAGCTCTTCTATACTAACATCAAATGTAGACACGGAAATGCGCAAGATGTCGTGCAAATGATCATTTTTTGTATTATATCGTATTTTAAAAAGTTTTTATTATATTTTCAAAATATTAAAGCATGCGGGCCGCCGGTTGGCCACTCCTGGTCTAAAGCAACCTCACTAGTAGTTATGGTTAAAGTAAAATCAGAAAAATGGTAGTGAGTCACCATAACTTTATCTTTCCAATTATAAATTTCTAAAGTGTAAAAATTTTCTGATGGTCTTTTTCAACATGTCGCAGGCTTATTGTAAATCATTTATAGGATCAACTAAATAATAAACACTATTAATTACATTATTTGTATATATATAGGTTTATAGCTTAAAAACCATATCAATTTTAGCTATAATAAATAAAGAAAAAGGAAACAGTGTAATAAAAATTTCAGTCTTAAAATATGCAAATTAACATTAACTTGAGTGGCCCATAAATGGCCCATAAATTTTCTATTTTAATAAAACCTTTTTTATAACCCCTAAAAAGATTTTTAATAAAATTTTTCAAATATTTATAATCTGAGTGTTACTTAAATAACACAAGTATAAAAAAGTGAAAATTTAATCAGAAAACGAAAAGATCAGAAAAGATCGAGTAAAAACTCTTGCCGAGGTTTTTAATGGATTTATCCTTTAAAATATCTCGATAATTAATATATTTCATTATTTATTACAGTCATACTAAATTTACTTTGGAATATATTTAATTTTTTTGTAATTATAAATTAAAAATTAAAATAAAAATAAATAATAATATTACATAATATTTGCGTTTTCATTATTTAACAAATAATATTCATATCATCGTGTCAACATTACATCATTACAATATCACTATAAACACAATTACGTAATTACATCACAATATTGTAAGTGTAATGTTAAATTATTGTTCATCATTTTAATGATGTTATTGTACTGCAATTGTTCTTATATTACATCATATAATATAGAATGATTATTACTTGAAAATGTACTCTATTAAGAAACTGTTACGATTTTGTAGCATAATAATGTACATTATTATAATCACATGTTACCTTATTTCTAAGGGAAATGATATTTCAAAATTATTGCCTGTTTCAAGAATGTCAAATATCTTTCGTAGGATATCTTTTGTAAGATAATCCATTCAATTTTATAATTTTAATTTAAATTAAATTTTAAAATTAAAAAAAATTAAAAACATATTTAAACCTTTGATATAATTTACAAAGTTAATCAAAATTTTTAAAATAAACTGGTAAATATCCCAACTAAATGAACAAACATTTAATTAATTCATAAATTAAATAATATGCTTTGTTTAAATAATCCATTAGCTATATAAATAATTTTATTTCAAAATATAAAACGATAAATTCATTTAATTACAAATGCTAATTAATTAATAAACATATCCTCTACAAGCAAATAAATATTTAATATAATTATTTACAATTATATTTATACAATAAATAATTTAATGTTTCTAAATGAGTTTGTAAATGATTTTATATAATTATAAATGTATATTTTAATTAAGTAAAAATGTTAAAAAATGGTAAAAAATGGTTAAAATGGTAATATGTATTTTAAATAAATAAGAATTTTATTCCTATTTGAAATTAATGCCCAGTCACTAACTGGTAAATATTAAAAATAATATTTAATTAAATAATCTGTTTGAAATTATATATTTAACATCAATTACATTAAAAATTAAAAGGAATATAGAGATTAAATATTTTATTAATATTTTCTTAAAAGCAAAATCTGGATTGTGTAGGGAAAATTCTCATTTTATATATTTCTTTCAATATATTTCATTGAAAGTTACAATAAAACATAAATATTATTACAGCAAAATATATTCTTACTAATTCTCTGTGAAGATTTTCAATTCGAGACATCCTGTCGAAATTAAAACTTTTTAATCGACGTTATCATACCATATTGTCATTTAATAAGTAATTAACTACACTATTTGACAGTAAATACATATTGACAAAATATAAATATTTCGGAATCAGTGTATTTCAGCAAAATATAATATTTTAATAATAATCAAAACTTACAAAATCAATAATTTTTAATAGAAATAAATAGAAAATATATTTTTTAATTTTTATTATTTAATTAATGAAAAAATAAGTGTATTTGATATGTTACAAAACTTTTCAAATGAAATTCAAATTTATTTTCTAATGTATTTTTAATATAAAAATATTTTGTCGATAAATAATTTACAAAACAAATTTTACATTTGGTGAGCATGCAAATAAGAAAAGTTATATTGTTCGGAGAGAGAAATAATAAAAATTTCATGATAATTACTTATAGATTCATGATTAAGTGCAGTGTCTGTTCTATTTAAAGAACACTCGTAAATGCTAGTTATAATAATAATAATAATAATAATTATAATAATAATAATAATAATAATAATAATAATAATAATATAATAATAATAATAATAATAATAATAATAATAATAATAATAATAATAATAATAATAATAATAATAATAATAATAATAATAATAATAATAATAATAATAATAATAATAATAATAATAATAATAATAATAATAATAATAAAATTCGTAAGTTTTGAGGGAAAAGTGGAAGAATATGATGATGGACGGTTCATAGTCATCTTTAGTTGTAAAATTTGACGATATTTAAGTTCTTTTTTGTAACTTAATTGATACACAATATATATTTTCAAATAATTCATTAAAAGTAATAAATTGATTTATACATTGATTGGCACTTGTTATCTTGTGTTTATGATATTCAACGAATTTTTTCTTGTCTTTTTGATCTTCAAACTATTTTCCTCAAAATTATTAACTTCGTATTACGTTTTTATCCCGTCTAATTGATCTTTTTGGTTTAGAATTAATGTGAATTAATAAAAATTTTATATCCAAATGTATTTACAAAAATACAATTCGAAACGAAAAGAATAAATGTAGAAATGGTAATTATTTTCCGTCAACATGATTTTTCCTTCTAAATTTCTTTCAAAATAATGTAACTAAAACTAAAAGTTAAACACAAAAAAGAGAATTAAAGATAAAATAAATCTGAAGTTTAAAAAAGTATGTATTTGTAGAAAATGTATTTGTAGAAAATTGCAACATCAAGGAACATTTTACATTTTATATGACTGTAGATCAAAAATTAATTTTCATATAAAAAAAATTTATGGCACTGCTTTTAAAAGGTTTTATAAGTGTTAATAATAAGGCAATACCGAAAACCTTCGTTACACTGATAATTAATTTTTAGTCTACGATTATAATTATTATTATTATTATTATTATTATTATTATTATTATTATTATTATTATTATTATTATTATTATTATTATTATTATTATTATTATTATTATTATTATTATTATTATTATTATTATTATTATTATTATTATTATTATTATTAAAGTTGTAGTTATTTGTATGAAAATAGAATTTCGGTAACAAGTTACTTAATATTAATAAGTTATTTATTTTAGAAAAATATATTTTTGTTCGTGTGAAAATTCTTGGACTGGACTAAATTGCAATGAACCTTTAAC
The DNA here is from genome assembly GCA_959609185.1 of Schmidtea polychroa. Classification (NCBI taxonomy): domain Eukaryota; kingdom Metazoa; phylum Platyhelminthes; order Tricladida; family Dugesiidae; genus Schmidtea; species Schmidtea polychroa. The sequence continues at coordinate 56,642 of CAUHTR010007411.1, read as the reverse complement.
TTCTACAAAGCTAAGAGTTTCTACAGGTCCACCGACAAGAATTATGCTGTTGAATATATCAAAAGTCAAATTTCCTAATTTTTATAAAAGGATTGTTAAAACAACAGAACCATCAATTTTTAAACAAAGTTCTAAACTTTTAACAGCTTTCAAAATAATTTATAAATCTACAACTCCTTCAAAACAAATCTATAATACTACAAAAATAATCGAGAAAACATATACAGAAAATCTTCCTAATTTCAGTATCGATATTAGTTCCTTAAAGAATATATCAACATTGATCAGTATCAATCAAAAAACCGGAACACAAAAGCTAGATTCTGGCACATCGAAACCAGCAACTATCTCAACAAAACATTTGAAGTCGGAATTTAATTCAGCAACAACATATCGGTTTAATTATAAACTATTTAAAAAACTTCATGGAACAACTTTAGATAAGAATCCTATTTTTCGCGAAAAATCACTAAAACGCAAAATACACAGCGTTCCTAGTTTATCTAGTCCTAATACGTTGTTTTCTTCAAAGAATAGTTCAACAACTGTAAATCCAAACTTATCAAGCTCAAGTACTCATCAAAATTTAAAATCAACTCAACTAATTACAACTGATTTTGTCATAAGTAGTACAGACAATTCCCTAACAAAATCCAGTTTAAATACAACAACGTTTTATAAACAACAATTTGCATTCAATATTACAATATACTGAAAAAATGATTGTGAAAAACGAATCTACTATCTCAAAAAATACCAATTCAGTGACATTCAATTCGTTTAATAATTTAACTAATTTTACCAAATTTATTTTCAACACTTCAGACCAACCTATTCTTTCTTCAGAATCGAGTTTGAAGGTTTCAACAAAAATGTTCTTGCCTAAGAACAGTAAAATGTCTAATAATTTTCAAATTCGTTACAACCCCTTCACAACCATTAGATATAACCAAAAGAAGTAAATCTGACAAACCATTATCTGAAAAGAAAACAACAATTCAATTAATATCTAATAAATTAAATTTATTTACAATGACAAGTGAAAATATAAACCAAAACTCTATTACCAAAATTAACAAAATTTATCTTGAGACATCGAATAAATCAGTTATTTTAACTGAATCTAATTTTAATAATGGTAAGATTTTACTTAGTTTTATTATTATTATTATTATTATTATTATTATTATTATTATTATTATTATTATTATTATTATTATTATTATTATTATTATTATTATTATTATTATTATTATTATTATTATTATTATCATTATTACTAAACAATTAAATGATAATTTAAGACTTTTGCCAACGTTTAAAATTAAAACTGTAAAATATACTAATTTCCATTTGGAGATTATAGTATTTAATTATTGTTATTTTCAAAATATATTAATAAAATGAAAGAATTTCCAATTATAAAAATAGTCCTTTTCAATTTAGTTGAATTTAGTTACTTCAATTTCTTAATGATTTTTTATCTTCTCTTTTATTTCATTTTCTTACTTCTCAATGATTAAAAATAAACTGAAAAGAAACTGAAATAAAAGGAAGAATTTCAAAAATTTGAATAAATTTAATTTCCTCTAACATTCAAAACAAAACAATAAAGTTCAGTATAAACAGAGGAAAATATGATACAGCAATCCTCAATTTCAAAACAGCACTTTGCCACATTGCATAACAAAATATAAATGCTTGAAAACTTAAAAATCTTTTTTATTATTTTGTTTTGAATTTTAGAGGAAATTAAATTTAAACAAATTTTGAAATTCTTCAAAATATATTTTATTTTGATTCAGTTTATTTTTAACCAGTGAGAAGTAAAAAAAAAGGAAATAAAAGAGAAAATAAAAAGGCATTTGAAAATTGAAGCAACTAAATACACAGCCATCCTCAATTTCAAAACAACTCTTTGCCACATTGCATACCAAATCAGTTGTAACAATACGACACTTCATTCAAATGACGAAGAAAAGCTTCGAGTATATAGAAACACAGATGAACTCTATCATCCAAATCCTGAGGTAGAATTTTATTCGACACTTTCAAAGGTTTGTCGCAAAATTTATGAATATAATTGAGAAAGAAGAAATACAAACATATCTCTCAAAACTATCGAAAGATGAACAAGCCATTTTAAAATCCCTTAAAAAGAAACCATATGTTTCTTTACCAAGCGAGAACTGGGGAGAAATTTCGCATTACAGAGAAAAACCGTTACTGTGAAGCTGCTTACGAACACCTCGATGACATTGATACTTACTAGAAAATTAGCCTCATGTCACCAAACACCATCGATATGAAGATCAACATTTAAAGTTTTATGAAAATATGTAAATTTGTAAAAAATAGACTTGGTGTAATTTTGTTATTGGATCTTCCGTGATACCCAATTTTAGTTTTTTTGCATAAAGATGAAATTATACAATTCCTTATATAATTGCTTATGATTATGATATTAGAGATGTTGTTTATTTTCCAAACTTATATTTAATGAATAAAAAACAAAATTTTATATGTTATTCTTAATAATACATTTATTGAATTTTATTCATCATTACTATTAGGAACTAAAATGATTTTTATAACGTTATTTTATAATCAGATTTGGTTACAATTTAATTTTTATTATAATTCAGGATCTTTTGTTTATGTTCGAGTGTCGGTTTTGAAATTATTAAATCAGGTATTGAATAATGTTTTTAATTATGACTTTTCCTTTGGTATGATTTGTTTGTTTCAACTCATGAAATATTAATTAACCCATCAGTTCCTACATTTGTAAAATTAATTTCTTATGCAAAATTATGGTGCAATTTTAACAAAAGAAATTTGCAAATTATTTTACATTTAAAATTTGATCCTCAATTGGGGATCGATGAATAAATTGATTTTTATTAGTACAAAATAAATACACTACATAACCTAAAATGATCCAAAACACATTGCAAATACTTCAATCAACAATACTATGAAGTATTGGACTTTTGAATGAAATTAAATAAAAAATTTATAAATTGAAATCAAATATTATATTTACTAACACTTACTGCAATTTGCACACTTCAAAACACTTTCACAATATAAATAACCACTTTTTAAGTGGCTGTCACTGGAAACTGATATGTTAGATTATGTTGATAGTATCTACCAATTGCAAGTGTCGAAGGATGCCAACGTTTAAAATTAAAACTGTAAAATATACTAATTTCCATTTGGAGATTATAGTATTTAATTATTGTTATTCTAAAAATATATTACAATTATGTATATTGAAAGGCTTAAGTATGGGTAAACATTATAGGTCCAATGACGAATTTCCAAATGCAGAGTTCCGAATCCAGTATAAGTTTATATCTCGAAAATTAGGAATATATCAAAATATATACAGATATTGAAAAAAATACATTGTAAAAAATATTGAATTAGGAGATAAAATTATTTTTCAAAGGTAAATATTTATTTATTAGTAAGAAGACATAAGTGATATATAGACTTTATTACTGGAAGTTTCATTTTATATACAATATATAATTATAATATTAGTTTTGACTATCAACTTGTAAAATCATTGATAAAATGTATTAAAAAGAGAGTTTGAAGACTATAAATCAGTAATATATCGATGTTTGTTGATACTCACGAATTCGTGAGTATCAACAAACATCGATATATTACTGATTTATAGTCCTCAAACCCTCTTTTTAATAAATTCAATGGAAAAAATAATCAATGGTGAAATTGGAAGAAACAAAAATTCTTATAATAATTGATAAAATGCATTATATTTCATAATTTGACAAAGTAGTTCACCAATAAACTAAAAAGAAGTAATAAAAAATAAAAGATTTCTTTTTTTGTATCAAAAAATAATTATAAGATATTAAAAAATATAATAATTCCATTTTAGACATTTAACATTACATATTTACTTGGGATTTGTGGCGCATTTTGGCTCTGTTTGATTATAATGCTAATCATCATTGTCATTCGAAAAAAGCAAGCAGTAAATAAATTTGAGTAAGTTTTATAAATTGTATTCATTTCTGTAAATTATGATAAATACATTATTATTATTATTATTATTATTATTATTATTATTATTATTAATATTATTATTATTATTTTATTATTAATAATAATAATAAATAAATAATTTTATTATTATTAATAATAATAATAAACACCACATGAACATCACTTTTAGAATAAATTTCTACAAATTCACTGTCATCATTAGGTATTAAGGAAGAAACTATATAGACAAAATTTCAGTCATTAGGACACATTGAGAAAATCTTATACACCCTCTTTAGTTTTATTGCATTTTTGTCATAAACATATTTAGTCATTCTATTTAATGCTTTTTAATTTAATTTTATAAATTTTGATTAACTATTTAAATGTAATTTATATTTATCTATAACAAATTATTTTGACATTCGTTTTAGACTTGAAGTTTTATTAAAACATGAATTAAATAAGTAAATTATTAAATAATAAAATTAAAAAAAATATTTTCATGATGACGATATTATAACTTCAAAAGTCCTTATTTTAAAATAAATATGCAAAAAACTTTATTTGGGTGCCAACGAATGCAATGAAACTTTTGATCATTAAGTTGGTAGTGTTTTTGATTATAAATATCAAAATATAGGAACTTAAGTTACCCGTTGTTTTAAATTTGAGATATCCTTTTGTATGCTTTGGATAAATGGAATTATGTATTCTTAGAATTTTTTTAAATTTTTTTCGCACACAGACGCACACAGACACAGAACCAAAATTGAACACATATAATAGCTTTATTTCTTTAATATTTTCAACACAGCCGCAGGTTGGTGTGTTACTTATATTATAAAATGTTTTGAATTTTTATTAATCAGAGAAAATGATTTCCAGTGAAACCAGTAAAAAAACAAAAATCCACATACACACTTAATTGAAAAGTACTATCTTTTTTGAATTACTAAGATACAAAGGAGGTTTAAATTACAGAAATATGTGCGAAAGTAAAAAAATTAAACATAAACCTGGTTGAACGAAATAATAATATTTATAATACAAGTTTGTGTGTAAACCAAATGTATGATTCATCTTTTATTGAAAATCAAAATGTGAGAAAAATTTAATAAAAGATTAAAATAATAATTTTATATTATAATAATATTAATAATCATAAAATATTTTTTTTAAAAACGAAGGGGAAATTGAAAATTAAATATAATATTCTAGTTTGTTAGGTGAAATTAAAAATTGTAGTTATTTATAAATTCTTATAAATCATTTTGGAAATGCCCTTCAAGTAAGAGAAAAAAGTATATTTTAAGACTTCGATTTTGATTTTAAAAAGATAAGAAATCATTATTCAAGATCTTACATATTACTTTTATATAACAATTACATTATGATTTATTTTTTAAATACTTTTTCAGCATTTTTAAGAATTTATGTATTGAATTTTAGATTTATTTTGATTTAAAGGAAGTTATATATTTATACTAATTTATTAAAATTACAAAGATAATCTCAAAATATTTTTTTCAACAAATTTTTTTGCCGCCTTTTGATATTTCACTATATTTTATATATTTGTAAACCAATTTTGGAAATTTCTAAGAATCTTTCAAAATCATAATAATCTTCAAAATTTTCATGGCATTGATGATTCTGGTTTTGTCAAATTGTAAATTCCTATCAAAATACTATTTTTTTAATTAATTTTAAAACTTACGAATAACGATTAACATTTGATGCATTTGTTGAAGCTCTTGGCTTAATTATTTCAGAAATATCTGAAATGCTGTAAAAGATTATAAAATTTATTAAAACTGTAATAGAAACATTTACGAAATTAGAGTTGTCTGAATTTTAATTAAAAATATTTTCGATTCTTTTTTCAAATAAATATTTTAATAATAAAAATATAAAATGTAATTATTCCATGCAATATTTCAACATATCGAATGTTTACATGCATTCTTTACAATGTGTAGTGTTTGTGTGTTAAACTCTTTTTTCTAACACTTTCTCAATTTCAATAATAAATGTTATTAATTATGAAACATTTAAATTTAATACAAAGATAAGTTCGCGTGTTACTAATTTAAGATTATTGACATATTTATATTATATATGTTATATATTCGACAAAAACACGAAAAGGATTAAATGAAAATATTAACTTATAAAATCATTTAATTTGTATAAAAAACTAATGAAATTCGGGAACACAGCCTGGTGTATCTTAATGATTGAAATTTCGTTTAGAATTTAAATAGCATAAAAGATACCCAATAAGTTCTTAGTGTATTCAATTAATCCTCTATCAATCCCTCCCATCAACAGTATATCAACAGAAAAAAATCAGTGGTGAAATGGGAAAAAAAAGTTCTTATATTATTATTATTATTATTATTATTATTATTATTATTATTATTATTATTATTATTATTATTATTATTATTATTATTATTATTATTATTATTAGTCAATAAAATTCCACTTTGATGTTTTCTTTATTCAATAATTTATCAGTACAAACAAATTCATATACAGCCATCGGAAAAGGCCAACAGCAAATTACCTCGAAGATGATTTAGAAAGCGAAGAAGTTAATATTTGTAGAAAGACAAATCCGAGTACTCCCTTCAAGTCTAAAAATATAACTCAAAAATCTGTACTCGAAATTAGCAATAAAAACAATGATGACAACAATGAATATGAAACAATTTTGAGAAATCTCAACAATCCAAACACTGAAAGTTGTGTAAGATTGACTTATTTTTCAAAGACAAATGAACAATCTGAAAACAATCAAAATTGTCGGTTGAAAAATAACAAAAATGATATTTCCATTTGTTAATATTGTTTCATCATTCAACTATGAACTCTATATTTGGCTTTTATATTTACCTCAATATTTTTGCGCTGAAAAAAATAATTTAATTTTTTTTACTAAATGATCTGTATTTTGTTAAACTTAATTAAATCTTTATCTTATAAATGTTTTTGATTTTATACAAGTCTACAACTTTTTTTGAGTAAGGATTAATAATTTAGTTTTGCTCAATTTGAAAAAAGGTCCTCGTGAATAAAAGTCAAGAAAATAAAGACATTGATTGAATGCAATTTCTTTTATAATTCTTTTTTTACATTTAAATACGTACATTATTTCTACTGAACGAAAGATGATAAAAAAACGAATTAAAGATATACATCACATTTGTATTTTTTTGATCAACCAACTTTGTATGTGGATGAATGTAAAATCATATTTAATTTTGTGATTTAATTTTATTATTTATTTATTATTTTTGTGCAATCAAGAAAAAACTTTAAATAAAATCTTAATAAATAAAATAAGTAAATAAAAATTTTAATAAATTTACTATTGAGATCAAAATAGATAAAAAATATTTAAAATAATACTAAATACAAAAGTGAATTTATGTTTCATATCAAGGGGGTCTGAATTCTATAAATATTTTCATAATTTATTAATAAATCAAAACATTTCGAATGTCCCTCACACAAACAATATTTAACCTTTCAAACATCAAAGACAAATTATTTGTGATTTAAATAAAAAGTATTGAAAGGAACAATTTCCTAAATTATACAAGTTTGAATGATAAACTTCATTTCATTAATTTTATAAAAATAAATAAAAAACATTAAAACTTTTAATTTAAAAGTATTTTAAAAATAATAATTAAAACCTCAATTTTAATGACTTAAATTAGTAAGTTGATGATGAAAATTCATCATTAAAAATATTTAAAGTATTTATTTAAAATATTAAAATTTAAAAAAAAATTATTTAAAATATTTTAATTTTAATTAAAAATTATTTAAAATAATATTTTATTTTTAATAATATTAAATATATTTTTAATTATTTAAAATTTTTTAACAACAAAACTTTCCGTATTAAAAATTTTAAAAAATTGTTTCAATAATAAAAGAATTTACATTAAAATAAAATGTCATATAACAAAGATTATTTTCAATTACTTCTGGCAAAAAGAAAAATTGTTTTAATCTGTGATTTGGATGAAACATTGGTATCAACGGTATGTTTAAAAGACAATGATTTTAATGAAAACCCAAACTACTTTTATTTCAATTTATTTATTCGAAAGAAAACTAGATATTACTGTTTACAAAAAAGACCCTATTTGGATGATTTTCTATCGTCCTTGAATAAGTTGTTTGAATTGCATTTAATGTCCATTGGCTCAAGACCTTATGTGCAGGAATGTTTAAAGATCATTGATCCAACAGGAATGTATTTTGGAAATCGAATTGTAACAAGAGATCAAATAGTAGGAAACTCAAACAAGTGGCAGACGGTACAGGAAATGTTTCCAGATTGTAGCGACATGATTGTTTCAATAGATGACAAATTAGATGTTTGGCAATATAGCATATCAGTTTTGCAAATCAAACCCTTTAGGTGCTTTACTAACTTAAAGGTGTTAGTAAAGATTTTATCTTCCATGTCCAAATGTACTAAGAATTTAACAAAAACATATTTAGAAAGACTGAAAATTGAAGATGATTACTTAAATAGATATGCCAAGCTCCTAACCGTTGTTCATACTAAATTCTTTACTCGTCTTGATGACATGAGATTGGAAAAGTTCCATTCAATCTTAACCCCAAATGTTGCAGAAATTATGAACAGTGAAACTTTTAAGAACATGGTGGAAAATGAAAAGATGGATATCCCAATAAACGATAGTAATATATCCAGTTCTCTTGAATCCCTAAAACAGAATAACAATAAGAGAAATATATCTATAGAAAATGAAAATATGAAGCTTTTGGATGGACTATTTTTCACGATTAATATAAATGATTTCTAATATTTTTCTATTTTTGTTTTAATATTGTAATTTATTATTGCAACCCAATTAAATACCAAAATGATAATTTAATTTTTAATTAAAACTATTTTTCTGAGAGCTGACAAGCACAATTTACGATTATTATAAAAAGTTCAATGGACTTAATTTTTCTTCGGCCATAATCAGAGGAATAAATCTTTCCCGAATGATAATTTATAACACTTAAGTATTAAAATTAAAATTATTGAAATTAAAAGCTATTTTGTATCAATTTTTTAATTACTGGTTTTGCAACATTTTTGTTTGAAAAAATACTAATAATAATATTAGCAGAAATTACATAAGATTACGTTAAGATTCCTGTTATTTCATATATTACATTTTTAAAATTAAAAAAAATTAAAATTTAATAAAGGAAAGTCGCTACATTTAGAATAGAAAAAGCTGCAAATGAGCTCTGCAATGATTGCATAGTTCGTACTTTTTTATTTATAACGTATGTTAAAAACACAAAGTTCTTTAAGGTCTTATTGTTAATGTTTCTGCTAAATATATTTAGATCCTTATTTTTATCATTAATATATAATTCTTTTTATTATATACCAAACACATTTTATAATATAAAACTAAGACTATATACACGGAAGTTTAATTTTTAATCCATTAATTTTTTACCATTCATTGCCAAACTCTGCCTTCGTTTGTCTTGTGTTATTATAAATTCATTCCCAAATTATTCAGAATTTAAGGTAAAAGTAATCATTTAAACAAAATTGGACTTTATATCATTAAAGGTTTACCTGTACCTAGATATAATTTTTTTTATTTCTATGCAACTGGTACCTCATGAGTTGCTGAATAATCTCTCAGAAAACAAATTATTTAATTTTCTTCCAAAGAATTAATATATTTTTATTTTTAATATTTAAAAAAATTATAAAAATACGAAATAATAGTTTACAACCTACTGTTATTGACACTCAATTTATTCCAAATCAATATGTTTATCAACTCTTTTTAACCTTTTCGCAACGTGCTATTCTCCTATTAAATATGTCTATAAGCCGGACAGTTTTCGAGATTTTCGGATTCATACATGACAAATAAAATAACAGACAAGTTTAAACTTGCCAATAAACACAAATAAACATATCTAACACATAAAACGGAAGCGCCCGGCATTTGTCGCTTAAATATAATGAAATCGGATAAATACAGTCTTCGAGTATTTGTCACGAATCTTTTCACGGGAATATACGGTCTTCGACGGAAAATGGTTAAATAACTTAATACTATTCTAAAACTCATCTTAAATTGATTCAATGTTTATTTCGCTTCTTGCATCTCAAATCACTGTCAATAATTGCTTAACCTTTCTTCTTCAATCTCATTTTCAAAACTCATGTTGTGAAATTTTTGTTTTGCAAACTACTGACATGTGTTTTATAAAGAAAATATGATTTCCTCAAATAATTTGTGTTTATTTTGCGGGTTGCCTTTGATCATAAAAATCAATTTCATATAAACAAGTTTTTCTTTGTGTCATAAGTTATTTCTATTTTTAATTAGTAAACAAAAAAAATAAATATATATATATATATATATTATTTATTTATTTATAATGTGTTACAAATTATCTGTAATGTTATTTTATAAATCAAATTTCCACTTTCTTTAATTATCAAATTGTATCACTAAAACAATTAATTTTTACCAATCATTTTACATTGAAAAACGTCGTATTTTATATAACACTCATTCAACAACGAATCAATTTGATTAATAAATTAAAATTTTTATTTTACATGAAAACAGGATTAAGTAACATAATTCATTCATGAATTAATTGGTATTTCGTACGCATCATAGTCTTCAGCTTTACATGAAATGGTTTCTATATCACGAATCAGAGGAATCTCATAAGGATCCTCGAATGCGTTTTCAAGCATATTTTGTTTATTCGAATTTCGATCATTATATGAATCACCAATTTGAACAGTGCACGACTCATAAGCCGTATCCGGTTCAGTGAATTGGTAAACAAGAGTATTTTGATTGACTGGATCTTGTAATTGTTTATTTGAGTTTTTAGAAAATGTTATTGCTGGAAGTGGTCTTGATGTAGGAAGGAAATAAATTTGAACTAAAATGATAAATATTTTATTATTAACAAAAATCTAATTTTATTTATCGTTTGCAACTGGTCTAGGATAAATATTTTTATTGAAAGGAATTTACATGTATAGTCAAGCGGAAATATTTACCCAGTATGAACATATATAGTCAAATATATATATATATATATATATATATATATATATATATATATATATATATATATATATATATATATATATATATATATATATATATATATATTTCTATTTTTAGTGTTATACATACTTTTACTTAATTTTAATATATATATATATATAAAATTAATTATATATATATTAAAATTAAGTAAAAGTATGTATAACACTAAAAATAGAAATAAAGGTTAAGATTCATTAGAATGGTATACTGTGGTTTTTGTTTAACTGAATTTAGGAATGGCAAAATTAACACCTTGAAGTTACACTAAGGTTTCTAATCTTAGGTAAATAATTTTGGAATAGTAGGAAATATAATAACAAAGTATCTGTAAAAATTAAAATGTGAAGAAATCGAATTGGAATATTTTTAAATTGTAGAAAAAATTATTACTGACGGAAGGATGACATAACGGACTTTAATGAATTTATTACGCGACTGGATCTAAATTATTTATTTTTCTCTAAAAATGCAAAACGACCATACTACATCAAGATATATTCATATTTTTGATTTGTTTTTACTGCTTTTGTTTTAATTATTACTACTTTTAATATCCAAACGTTTGTATATAGTATCAAAATGTTAAATTAAGAGTTTTTAAATATAGAATATTTGTAAAACGGAAACTTTATTATTCAATATGTGTTTAATAATCAAAAATTGTTCATTTTCATATTTTTATACATATCAAATATTTTATACATAAAATTAAAGATATATAAATAGAAATCTTTGTATAAATATTATATATATCCTCACGCCCGTTAAATAAATTTTAAATAATAGCAAAAGATGATGTCAGAAAATAGTTTATGAATGGTAATACAAATCTCTCAAGCAAAATGTATACAAATTTACAAACTAAACGTACACTTGAAGGCAGCAAGTATTTAAGCAATAAGTTTTTATAAGCAAAATATTTGATCCCTTTTACTTTTTTATTTGTAAAAGTAATAGATTCCTTCAAAAAAATAAAGTATTTATTATATTTTGAAAATTAAAATTAATATTAGATAATTATAATGATATGAATACTGAAATAAGCGTCAAAATCATATAATCATACCTTTTTTTGTTTTTTCTCATCATTGATCTGATCACATAAATCATAGAGAATAAAGAGATGCACAAAACAAAGATTAGACAAATTATTATTATTTTCGTTGAAAAATCAAATGACTAAATGATTAAATATAAAATATAAAATTATACAGTTTTTATATCAAAATATTAGTGAGAATAATATTAGAAATAATGGTTAGATTGTGAGTCCTTAGACAGTAATCTAAAATATTTTATTGTTTCATCACCATTTTCTTTAAAAGTTGAAAACGAAATAAAATTTTATTTACACAAGTATTTTAAGTTAGTCAAACTAAATAGTTTTAAAGAATTAAAAATATGTCTTTATATATTCACTTCTTTCAAAATTATAGCAAAACTATTGAAGCAAATCTGTTATTAATCAACATTTTCTCCAATAGTTATAAGTAAAGTTGACAATCTTTTCTTTTCTCTAACCAATGGACAATTTATCATCTTAGATGAATGTATAAAATATTCCTCCAAAATTTCGTTAAAATCAAAAATATGTTTCAAATAATTCAACACGACTAAACAAACTCGGAACTTGATAACGAACATAAAAATATATAGTCTATATATAGAAAAAATGCATAGTTTCCATGGAAAATGAGCTCCAAAGTCTCTAACTTCAACATCAAATGCCATAATTTAACATCATTCATATATTATCAAACATAGAAAATCTTATATTATAGAAATAAAATCATATTCCTCAACACACGGTGGGAAAATAAACAAAGCTTTAATAAAATACTTGGAAAAATATTTTTAAAAATATGAAAGTACTTCAAAGTGAAGGTCACACCACTTGACTTAGAAAAAATTTTGAAAAATAAAAATGCTTGGATAAATTTGAAAATTTTAAGGTCACAACACTTTGAAAATTTTTATATAAAAATACTTCGAAAAAATCAACAAATTACTAGAAAAAATCACATGGAATATTTACAAAATATTTCCAAATCATAAAATCCCCAAAATAAATTTCCCAACTCAAAAATTTCCCAAAATATAAAAATTCCCAAAATTATTTTTCCCAAATATTCCCAATTCAAAAATTTCCCAAATTTTAAAAATTCCCAAAATTATTTTTCCCAAATGCGCTTTTTAAAGATGATTTTCTTGGATTTAATAATATCAAGATTGAAGGTGGCAACAATATTTACAAGGCGATAATAGAAACTATTTTAAATTATAATACCGATACTAAAAATACATGCCTTACTCCTATGGGCTATGCGGCAACTGATGACGAAAGAAAAAAGTGGATTAAGGACTCAAAGATATTTACCATGTGTTCATCATTACAGCTAGACTTTTTAGATCAACCAAAATATTTACTTCCAGGAGTCAATGTGCACATTAAGTTGAAAAGAACCGATTCTGTATTGTCACTAACTAGTGCTAATGGTCAACCAATATGTCAATTAGTTGATGCAAAATTACTAGTAAGACGAGTTCGAGTTGACCCAAATATCAGTTGGGTCTTAATTCTAAGCATGCAATCTATCCACTGAAAACCAAAGAAATTGTTTCATTTGCAATACCCAAAGGTGCTTCTTCCTTCTATAAGGAACAAATATTTGGAGATAGAAGAATGCCAAACTCTATTCTGAAAACATTTCAATCTGAAACTCAATATAATGGATCATGCAGTTCTTCAAGCTCAATTTTCAAAAACTTTGGTGTTACATCCTTGTCATTATCGAAAAATACTGATTATAGAGAAACATATAATCAAGATTTTGATAATGATAATTACTGTGCTACATATATGCAAAGTATTGTGAGAAATATGGGCTATTTAGATAAAAATTTGAATTGTGGTATAACTCTTGAAGTATTTAAAACCAAATATCCGTTCTTTACATTTGTTTTGGCACATGATTTTGATTTGAATCAGAGTCAATTACCTCAAAATGGAAATTTACGATTAGATATAATCTTTGCAAAAGCTATTGCAGAACCTGTGCATGTTATAATATATGGGGTATTTGAAAATGAGGTACAAATTACTGCAAATAGAACTGTTCTGGTATAGGTATAAATGCGTTTGGTAATATTAAAAATTTGTCATGGAGTAAGTCCTTCGTGTATTATTTAATAAATTGATGTAGTTCTATACAGGTCAATCGAATTGGAAAACAGTTTTTAGGATATGAGTTTGTTGGAGTATATCCATTGGATAAAATACCATATTTACGTAATAATCAAGTCATAATCGTCAATACCCATTCATCACATCTTGGTGGTGAACATTGGATTGGAGTCTATGTAAAACCCGAAAGGATACATGTATTCGATCCTATAAGATTCTATTATCCTGCTTTATTGGTATCAAAATTGCAAACAATGAGTAAACCTATTGTATATAATAAAACAATGTTTGAAAATCCAATGACTCAAACATGTGGTCAACACTGTTTAATATGGTTGATGTATAAAAAATTTGATTTATAATAAATGTTTCTGGTTTATTTTTATTGTTTAATCTATTTTATTGATTTTTAAATTTATATGTTGTTCATTGGTTGATTTTTAAAATCACAATCATTTTATAAACATTGACATTGGTATTTTTGTCATAATTTATTTTCAAATGGATTCAAACAATTCAAATATTGTCGATGGTAATTTTAAATTTTAAGTTTACTTTATTATTTTAGATCTTTTTATCGGAGATTTGTTCTAGATCACAGAAAATGAAGATCTCCTGGATATTTCCAAAATTTTTGAAAATTGTAAATTATTTTAATTTTAATATATTTTAAACATGCATATTTTAGATCTAATTAATGAAGAAATAAATTATGTCTCCGATAGATTAATTATGGAAGCCGAAGAAGTTCATGAAAAATGTTGGTGTTTTTTTTATTTTATATGATTTTAATAATATTTATAATTTTTATAATAGTAATAATAATAATAATAAAATATGGTAATTCACCACCAGCTTGGCTACCACTATACATATTAATGATATCGGAATTAGCCATCGACTTTACGAAAATGTAGCCTTAAATGAGTTTTTGAATCTTGTGCAAAATCGATTAATTTACCAGAATCATCGCGTATATTTATTTATATATATTTATATTTTATTTATATTTATATATTTATTTCTACACGAGGTTGAAACAGGTAAATACATAGGATTTTTCATTATAATTTGTACAACATCATCTTGGTCATGTTTCTCAATCCAAATAGATTTCAATAGAGGAACCGCGGAATCACCAACAATTATGGGTTCAATAATATTAGTATAGATGAACATTTGATGATGAAGTTTAATTAATGCCGGTTTACTCGATCCTTCATTAATTTTATCGTCTTGCAGATATGTTGCTTTAGGTAACCCTAATGTTTTATCAGGTTTTTGTCAAAGGTAATTTCAGAAATGTCATTATTCAAAGAGAATCTGAAATATTTATTTTCTTGAAGTTCTAGAGATTTGAAAATATATCCACAATTTTGAATTAAATATGTTTGCAATTCATCGAGTTTGGTTATGTATAAATTGTCATTAAATGTATATGTATTTTCAGTTTCACTCTGAAACTCAACTTTCATTGAAATTGTTTCATATCGCGCTGCTACTTTGGTAAATCCAGGCCGTAGTACTTGGAATATATTGGTATGATTTCTATTACTCTGAGTTGTTAATTCCAATCGTTTTGCCATTGCCAAACTATCAAATTTTATAGTAAAAGGTTGATATTTACATTCAACTATTAAATAATGACGATCAATATACATTTTGACAATTGAATCTGAAGGACCAATATCAATTCGATCTTCTACATTATCAATGACAAAAGAGATATTTCTTTGCGTCTCTTTCTTTTTATATTCGATTCGGGATTTACTGTAAAATGTAAATATGTCTTGTACACAAATGTGAAATCCAATAAAGCCACTTCCCACTCATCATGTAAATAAATTGGATTTTGTAGTTCTACCATAAATGTATGTACTTGCATCATTATCTGGATGAATAAGAGGACAACTATTGCTGGGTAAAAGAGTATAAAAATTTACTTTACAAAATCTTTTGCTGATATCCATGCCATTTCACATAGTATTGTTTATCCTCACCATTCTTTGTAGTTTTCAATATATTTTGAATTCTAAAAACCTTTGGTGAAAGAATGACTTGTAATTCTTGTTCATAAAATTTCCTTTGTACAATATTTTAATCATAGTCTTTAATGACATTACTGGATATTGTTTAGTATTGATTTTCGAAATTTCAAAAACTTCATCATTCCAGTTTGTATCAAAGTTTTTTATGAATGGAGATGCACTAATTCTACTAATTCTAACATGATCACCGATTTTATATTTTGGTTTTTTAATTTTTTCAGCCTTTTTCGAAAACTGTAAATCAATAGATTGTTTTGATGAAATATCTACAGGTCTTAAACCTTTCAAACCTTGATGCGATGAATGATTATAACCATATATAATTTGAGGCAAAACATTTATCCACGTCTTATTACCTTGATGCACATACAATATTTTCAGCTTATCTCTCAAGGTTCGATTAAATCTTTCAACATGAGCGACTTTGAATTGAGAATGCACAGAGTAATGGTTGATTTTGAGTTTATCCAGGATTTGTTTCACTTTACTGTTGTAAAATTCCTTTCCTAAAGAAAAATAATGAATTTGATAGTACAAATATTTTACCCAAATCTGTTTGTAAGTTTTTTGGATATCCATCTCTAAACACGAGTTTAATTGCTTTGGATATTTCTTCGGCAGACTTTGCCTTGGTAGGAATTGCTCGAGCAAAACGACTGAAAACATCAATGCATGTCAAAATATACCTGTATCCTTTATTAATCTTTGAATATGGTATCATTTCCATCAAATCCATTTGCCATAAATCATCAATACCAAATGTTTTATATGGTCTTGTTGAAAACCTTTTCAGCATCGGCTTGTTCAAACTGTATGCGAGCAGACTTGATAACCAATTCTGGGTTTCCATCTTCGAATTCAGAACTCTTTTCTCTAACTTTTCGACTCCACCAAAACCTGCTTCGTCTTTTGGGTTCGTCCATATCTTCTCCATTACAACATGAAGATTTGAAATCAAATTTTAAATTAGGTAATAAAGGATTAGCACCCATTGTTTATGATGATTTTAATAGACCTGCTCCGCCTAATAATGATAATGCCAATGGTATTAATGCAGCAATAAACCCTCCTTGCTGTTTATATATAATTTTTCTCATTTGTTTGCGATTTTTATTATTTACTAGCGTCCACAGAGGTTTCTGGTACTTTTTTAAAATAATTTTGTCAGATTTGCTAATTATAGTCTTGCCTTTGACTACTTTGAGTATAATGTCAAGTAAATCATCGACAACAAAATTAAGAAATGAGTGAAAAATAGTCATTCTTTTCATGCTCGGTGCTTTAACAATGCATTAAAAAATGGAAAACTACGATGATTTTTTACTGTTTTTACTTTTTTAAGCTTTTTGATTGGTTTAGGTTTTGGATTTTATGAGATGAGATTCGTTGATGGAAAATTTCCTGTAACAAGTATTTTAGAAGGTGTATAACTCGTTTTTGGTGGAACTTTAATATTTTCTTTTTCAGTACCTTTTCCAAAATTTTAAACTATCGCTAAAAAAAACATGATCAGTTAAACATGGTTTCAACTTTGTTTATAAACCATTGACCCTTCTTTATTGAAAATATTGGTTCACACTCGTAAATCATCAGGACATTGTTGAGTGAAATCAAGAAATATATATAAAAGAGGTTGTTTTGTAGCATCTTGAAATGCATTTATCAGAAAATTACGATTATTTGGATATGCCTGTCTCTAGGGTTTTTAAAAACGACCAAATATTGAACATTTAAATTACGAGTTCTATGTGCACCACCCTGATGAAAAAAATTTGAGTTATAAAAATAACCGTTACACCCACGTGTCTGAGCCTGATTTTTCTAAAATATGTTTCAAACACATGAAACCTATAATAATTCGAGACCATGTAATTTCATCATCGAATAATGTATAAAATATTTCCTTGAATAATTTTTTCTTTTGTTGAACTGTCTCCAAATTGATGAAGTACATTATCAAATATTTTTCTATGTCAAGTGGTGTGACCTTCACTTTAAAGTACTTTCATATTTTTAAAAATATTTTTCCAAGTATTTTATTAATGATTTTGTTCATTGTCCCACCGTGTGTTGAAGAATATGATTTTATTTCTATAATATAAGATATTCTATGTTTGATAATATATGAATTGTTAGACGCAAATAAATTCAAATCTTCTTCAAGCATTTATTTTTTATAACAACTTCAAATCTGTCTCGTTTACTAGCGTATTTAAACACCTAGACGTGATAATTATTAATATTAATGTAATTATTGGTCATACATTTAATTGATTTAGTTTAATATAATTTAATATAGAATTTAAATATAAAAATTTAACAGAAATAATTATTTCTACTAACTGATCTCACTTCTACCATTTAACCATAATAATTCTATATAGGAGTTTACTAACTCCTTACATGAATGATGTTAAATTATGGCATTTGATGTTGAAGTTAGAGACTTTGGAGCTCATTTTCCATGGAAACTATGCATTTTTTCTATATATAGACTATATATTTTTATGTTCGTTATCAAGTTCCGAGTTTGTTTAGTCGTGTTGAATTATTTGAAACATATTTTTGATTTTAACGAAATTTTGGAGGAATATTTTATACATTCATCTAAGATGATAAATTGTCCATTGGTTAGAGAAAAGAAAAGATTGTCAACTTTACTTATAACTATTGGAGAAAATGTTGATTAATAACAGATTTGCTTCAATAGTTTTGCTATAATTTTGAAAGAAGTGAATATATAAAGACATATTCTAAATTCTTTAAAACTATTTAGTTTGACTAACTTAAAATACTTGTGTAAATAAAATTTTATTTCGTTTTCAACTTTTAAAGAAAATGGTGATGAAACAATAAAATATTTTAGATTACTGTTTAAG